>JAQZBX010038833.1:0-23264 GCA_029593785.1 Cabassous unicinctus
TCACCTGTTGCAAACTCTTACTTTTCAAGTCTTGGCTTTTTATTGTGATTATGTGTACCATCACATAACAGTAATTATCAATATTCAGGGTGAAGATCAGGTTCCTTCTTGTAATTTACAGATCAAAATCTTGATGGACACAGGACTACTGCGATAGGCAAGAGCTCTATTTGACAGCCACCTGCTCTTCAGTCCAGAAGATTTTAATAGTTCATCTCCCCACACCCACCCCCCTGTAATCATGGCTTACAGCACTCCAAATCACAAGGCAGAACTTGAAATTGTCATTATAGGGAGGATGCTGGACGTGGTGATTCATACATGACACCCATCGTTGTTGATAGAAGCCCTGTGTTGTTACCTGCTCTTGTCGAAGATGCAATGTCAGGTCCTGGACAATACTGTAGTTGATTGATGGAATCAGTGCCCAAGGGTTGCTAAGTCCATTAAGGGGCACTTAATCATTTTCAATTGTTTAATTATCTGAAAAAAATTTAAGGATGGGCATGATTATTTACCAAAAAGATGTGCTTTATGTGTTTCTGTTTTAAATATATGTAATTATAGGTTTACTGAGTTAAATCTTGAGTCTCAGTGGTAGCCCACATTCTGAATAGAGTCTAGAAAAGCACAGAAATATGGTACATCCCACTTAACTTTGTCCAACAAGTGGTCGAATAACAAAGATAGTTTGGATTACAATGGGGTGATTTGAAAGAAAGCATGAACCGAAAGTAGTTTTTCTAATGTACTGCTCCAATACAGTGGTTAAACATGTTTTTACCTTCTGATACATTCAATGTTATCCATCTATTTTAAAGCCATAAAAGTTTTTTAACCTTGTTATAGAAAATTTAGAAACAGAAAAAAAATGTTACTCAAATCATGCTGAAAACAACCCACTGTTCTCACTTGAGTAACTTTTCTGGTCCTTTATACTAAAATGGTGTTTGCTATCCATTAGTTTGTCACTTAACATTTTAACCTAAGTATATTTTTCACACCTTGCCTTATCATGACTGTCAACTTTAATGGGCTGCCCCATATTTCATTGACTAGATGTGTCTATGTTCCTGTTGGACATTATTTTTTCCCCTATTTCTCCCCACTATTACAAACACAAATCTTTGAGGAACATCTTACTAGAATAGCATTTTTCTATATTTTGCCTCTTAGGATTGATACATAAAAATTATATGACCAGGTCAAAGGATATGACCATTTTTATGCCTTTTGAAACATATTGCCAAATTGTATTTCAGAAAGGGTTGTGCATGCTGATAATACCACCAGTACTTAATATTTCTTTTCTCCTTGGTCAGTTTGAAAATTATTATTTAGGTTCTGTTGATTTAATAGGCAAAAAAACTGCCACATTATTGTTTTAATATGGATTTCTTTAATTACTAAAGTGATACTTTCTCCCTCATGTTTATTCATTGAAATGAATTTCAGTTGACTCTAAGATTTTGAGTTAGAATCCAAGAAGCTTTAATTCACATTTTCACATAATATGAGACTTATGCATGCTCTGAGAAGTGGACATTTTATATAAATTGTAGAATCAATTCCTTCATTAAAGCAGGAAATCTGTCCTCTTTACAACATCAAAATTAAACAAGCAGACAAAACCAGATTTGTTTTATAAGGCCCAGTATTTTTTTAAACAAATCAATTTTCTTGATACATATTAATAAAGCATACAATTCATCAGAAGTATACAATCAATGGTATTTGGTGTCATCACATAGTTGTGCGTTCATTACATCAATCGCTATGAGAACATTTTCATTATCTCAATAATAATAATAAACAAAAAACAGACAAACAAACAAGAAAATTCCTCACCTCTCAATTTCTCTATGCTTCCCCCACTGTACATAGATAGCTGTTGTTTCTGGCTATTCTATACAAAGTATATAACCAGTGGCTTTTAGTATATGCACAATGTTGTACATTAATCATCTCAAAAAATTTAAAACATTTTCATTACTCTAAGAAGAAAGTCTCCTCACCCTTCAGCATTTCTTCCTCAGACCTACATAACCACTAATCTCATGTCATCTGTTTAAATTGATTTGTATTTACACTTTATATAAATGGAATCATACAATATGTAGTACTCTGTGTCTGCTCTCCTTCACGTAGTATAGTGTTGTTGTTGTTTTTTTGTCTGATACTAGCATTTTGTAGTATTAACTTACATTTGTTCAGCTTTAAAGAAAAACAGTCATATATATGCAATTCTGCACGTATTCATATTTCACATAATATATTTCATGTAATATATTTAGTTCATAATAGAGCAATCAATCATACAGTATTTGTCCTTTTGTGTCTGGCTTGCTTCACTCAACATAATGTCCTACAGGTTCATCCATGTTGTCATATGTTTCACTACTTCACTTCTTCTTACCACTGCATAATACTTCATTGTGTGTCTACTCCACAATTTGTTTATCCATTCATCAGACACCTGGGTTGTTTCCAACATTTGACTATTGCGAATAACACTGCTATGAACATCAGGGTGCAGATGTCTATTCACGTCACTGCTCTCAGTTCTTCTGGGTATATACGTAGCAATGGTATTGCTAGGTCCCATGGCAAGTCTATATTCAGCTTCCTTAGGAGCTTCCAAACAGTCTTCCACAGTGGCTGTACCATTCTACATTCCCACCAACAGTGAATAAACATTCCTGTCTCTCTACGTATTCTCCAATATTTACAGTTTTCTGATTTTTTTTAATAGTGGCCAGTCTAATAGGTGTGAAATGATATCTTGTAGTTTTGATTTGCCTTTCCCTAATTGCTAGTGATGTTGAACTTTTTTTTATGTGTTTCTTTGCCATTTGTATTTCTTCTTTGGACAGTTGTCTTTTGAAGTCTTTTGCCCATTTTTAAATTAGATATTTTTTTATTGTTGAGTTGTATGGTCTCTTTACATATCATGGATATTAAACCCTTATCAGATATGTAATTGCCAAATATTTTCTCCCATTGAGTCGGCTGCCTTTTCAGCCTTTAAACAATGTCCTTTGAGGTCCAAAAGTGTTGAATTTTGAGGAGGTTCCATTTATCTATTTTTTCTTTTGTTGCTTGTGCTTTGGGTGTAAGGTTTAAGAAACTACCTTAAAAGGTCCAGTTTTAAAAGGGGATATTAGATAATCCAATTAGGGGATTCCTATTTGACATGAATTAAAATTCAGTTTCCTTGATTCCAGAGTCTTGCCTCAATTTATTTTCTAGTTGGAAGAAAAACAACATTCAATCTGTAGATGCCTCAGTTTCCCATAACTTTTTATTTATTTCTCTTATTCTAAGAATATGTTTTTATCAAAGTTCTGAACCTAGGACCTAGATTACTTTAAGAATTATCTATTGAGTTTTAAAATTATTGCTACATTTCTTGTAAAGATGGATTTTGATTATATACTTGGTACAAATCAGTTGTTCTCTAGATATTCAAATGTTAAAACCTTTTTTTATTTTTAACCAGGAAAAACAATTCAAGAAGAATATTGGTATTCCATGATTAACCAATAACTGGTATTTTAGAGATGTGCCAAGGCTTCCTTCCTTTGTGAAACAAAGTATGTCTTGTAGTTTGCTTTGTCAAGTGTTCTATTAAGCTATCAAAACATTCAAGTTCTACATTTTTAGCAGTATTTACGCTTGAACTACCTCTCAAGTGTCAAGGTCACTATCTTTGACTATATTTTATTATTATTTACCAATTTAGTGATCTCTTTAATTTTTATAGTAGAGGGATGTAGCAGCACATAAAATCCAAAACTTTGGAAATGAAAAATGTCCTTTGGACAATGTTGCTTTGAAATTTATTCATACATTAATTAAACTAGTATTTACTGAATTCCTACTGTGTCGCAGAAACGGATGCAGGCACGGGGATACAGCAACAGCAGGCAATAAAGTTATTTCCTTAAGGAGCTCCTGTTCTAGTGGGGGAATGGTCAATAATCAGATAGTGGTAAGTGCTATGAAGAAAAGAACATGCAGAGCGAGGGGATATAAAGTGACCAGTGAGGGGTGTGAAGTGACACTGGTGCTGCTTTAGTTAATATGGTCAGGGCCAGGTCCTGAGAAGGGGGCTGAGTACAGAAGGAGAGTTCAGCAGAGGGACCACTAGAGCAATTCCCTGAGGCAAGAGCGGGCTCTCTTTGCATTCTTCATCTCTTTTCAAAACCTAAAGCTCTGCTTAACTCTCTTTGCTGAGGCCACCATTCTAGACAGAGGCCACTCTCTTTGCCCACATACCTCAAATGCAGGGCCAGATCCATCTGTGCCCTCTCATCTCCTCCTGGCTACAGCTGGTGTCCGTGAGCATGGGTGATGTCTAACCAGGCAGAAAGCCCAGGGATATCGAATCTCTGTAGCTACTCTGTGCCCTGATTCTGCTTTGCCGACCCTCTGATTTCTGATGCTCTGGGGGCACTTGAACATATGCCTGGAGCGCAGCCTTCCCTAATTGACTGGCCTTAACCTGGGCTCCTTGCATGCCTGGATGGTGAGTATCTGTTTGACCCTTTCCATGCAGCTGGGTTCCCCAGTT
Source organism: Cabassous unicinctus (assembly GCA_029593785.1). NCBI lineage: Eukaryota > Metazoa > Chordata > Mammalia > Cingulata > Chlamyphoridae > Cabassous > Cabassous unicinctus. The sequence continues at coordinate 4,574 of JAQZBX010038833.1, forward strand.
GAGTCATGCAGAGCCTTTAAGAGGAAGCATCAGCTGTGCTTTGAGTTGTTAATTTGCTCCAAATACCCCATGTAAATTGAAGAATTACTAAGCCATTTGCCCTCAAGTTCTTCAGTGTGCTTTCTTCTCCGCCCTCATTTTTGTAGGAGAAATCTGAAACATGGAAAGTTTCAATGTCTTCCCCAGGGCCACAGCGGGGGGCCTCAAAGGGATGTTTGTTGGAAATCTTTGTCTTTGCCTGTCCTAACTCAATACTTTGGTCTCTGGAGGGACCAGTGTTTAATTCCTAGTGTGTAAAACCTATTTATTTGATCTTCAGTTTCCCTAACGCTAAATAGGACTGATAATAATAATAGCATCAACCTACCTTTATGGTATTGGTGTGAAAATTAAATGAGATAATGCGCACAAAGTGTAGTGTGCCTGGTACATGGGAGATTCAATAAGTATTATCCATTTCATTAGCATTTCTACTGCTATTGTTATTACTTCTGCCACCATTGTGTCCCTTTATATAAAAGTTTTGGCAATTAGATTTGTGAGCAGAATCGTTATTAATAAGATTGGTTCTGAAGTAAATAAGAACAGGCAAATTATAAGAGTTGGTCACATGTTTGACAAAATGTCTGGCACAATTACTGGAATATCTTTTACATTTTTTATTTGTAAAAAATAAGCCCTTACATGTGAATAATTAATTTTTCATATTTATATGATGTATATAAGTTCTCAAAATAAAACCATATACTTTCTTATAAACAGTATTTTTAAAAAGTCTGACTAAACAACCTACCTAATTCAGGAAGTTGCTCTGCTAATGGTAGTATCTTAATATTAGGGGAAAAAACATGGAAGCATGCTTTTCCCCTAGAACTATTACATATGACTTCAAGTTTTGTGAATAGCACCACTGTAATAAAACGATTAATGTAAATGTAGGTAAATGAAAGTGAATGGCAAGCAAATATATTCATTTTTTTTATAAACCCAGGATTCTTTTTGGAAATGAGAGAAAAAATGACCAGACATTGTTGTGATTTCTGAATACTTTGTGTCAGAATGGTGTAAGAAATTATAAAAATCTGGATGTCAGGAAGCAGATGTGGCTCAAGCCATTGGGCTCCCATCTACCATATAGGAAGTCCAGGGTTCAATTCCCGGGGCCTCCTGGTGAAGGCAAGTTGACCCTTGCAGTGAGCTGGCCCAAGCGGAGAGCTGGCCCGCACGGAGTGCTGGCCCTAGCAGAGAGCTGGCACAGCAATATGACACAACAAAAAGAGACATAGGAGAGACAATAGGAGACACAACAGACCAGGGAGCTGAGGTGGCGCAAGAGATTGAGCAGCCTCTCTCCAGTCCGGAAGGTCCCAGGATTGGTTCCCGGTGCTGCCTAAAGAGAAGACAAGCAGACACAAAGAACACACAGCGAATGGACACAGTGAGCACAAAAACAACCTGGGTGGGGGTGGGGGAGAAATAAATAAATAAATCTTTAAAAAAAAAATCTGGATGCCTACAAAATGTCAGCCTAGTTAGAAGAATTTTCTTTAAGGAAAATATTTAAATTCCCATAATATTTAGTATATATATCATTAATTAATTGGTTATTTTTAATACATGAACGTAGAAGATAGCTAACATTTTTCTTCAAGGAGAAATGGAAAGCCAACAAGCAGCCTTGAAGTAGAATTGTTTTTCAAGGTCAGAATTTTAACACACTTGTTAAATCATTTAAATATATATACTGAATTATTTTCCATTCAACTTTGTTCAGACTATATAATATTATGACTGGTGCTGATTATTAAGATGGCATAATCTGGAGAGTGGAGGTTTATGTTTCTCAGTGTGAAAAATGGGAGTCATTTACATCCTGAAACTCTGTTAGGAAAAAGAGAGATGATAATGAGAATTATTATATAGTACCTTCTAAAAAGTAAGGGAATAAATTGAAATAATTAAATGTTATCATTTACAGTACATATTTCTACTTACTGGACTCAATTCTTTTTCTGTCTTTCTGCCTGTCACTTTTTGTATATCAGGTTTATATATCATCAAAAGCACCTATGCTCAGACTCACTGCAGAAATTTCAAAGGTCAAATGCTCAAATCATTGCTAAGAACCTCTTGGAAAGTAAGGGCTTGGTGGAGTTCTGTCTAATAGGGTAAACTTTTTACCAGGGTCTTCCATGTCCAGGAGGTCAGAAAAATAGCTCTAAACTTCCTTATCGCATCCTCTAAATTCCACTTTTTTCTTTCCCCCTGTAAGCTATGTTGCTCTGGCCTCCAGATGAACTGGATGCACAGCCACTATGTTAAGATTCCTGGGGTCCGTAGAGAAAATAGCAAGTCAGTTGTGTTACTGATTTTTTTTCCATGTGCAAAATAAGAATAGGAAAGAAAATGCCTTATGTGTTATGCAGCTTTCTGGATAATGAACAGTAGGTATTAAACGTATGAGAGTCCTGAATTGAAATGAAAGGTTGTATTTCTTTTCATTTAAGATATTATTTTCTGTTCTTTGAGGTATGAGTAGTTGCCCATTTCCTGGAAAAATGAGAACCCTGGAAATCTTGGGAAATCTCGGGATAACTCCAATTTAGAGAAATAGTGAATAGCCAGCCTCCTTCAGAAATGATGAGTTTTACAGCTAAAAAAATTCATATTTAAAGTAATCCTCTTTGTGAAGCCTTGTGATCCTGCAGTGTCTTCATAAACTTAATCAAAATCACTTAGTTAACAAAACACACACAGTGGAGGCAGACACTGGTTAATTTTCTGTGTCACATACCTAAAAGGATATTGTGGCCTTGTTCAGTCGGGCATTTCTCAAATGTGGTATGGCTGTTTTGGTAATCGCCATAATTACTTTTCTCTCTTCCTTGTAATTCATTGCCTATTTTCCCTATAATTTTCAAATTATTGGGTGTTGTTTGCCTGAAACATGATGGCTTTAGCCGTCATTGGCCACACACATGACTTCTTTCTGTTGTTCTGCTTTCGTGACTATAAAGAATTCACTTTTACCCGCTGTCAGATTGTGCTGTGTTTTGATTGTGACATGTCTTGCAGGATTTTTCTCAAAGCAATCCTCTGTTAAGGTAAATTAAAGGCGGACCAGGAGCTTTGGGGATTACTGGATCAGTGCACACCACTTTACATAACATTTACATTGCTGGATCCTCAAATATATTTAGGTACTGGCTTAATGGTCATCACACACACACAAACACACACACGCATACACACACATATTTTAATTCTCAGTGACTGCATTCAGTGCACATTATAGCTCTCAGAAGATTGCAAATGCTTTTCATTATTGCCTTTTATCTGTCATGCTGTTTGAATGATTTTACTGGACACTACTAAAGTAGGAAATGGATACAAGTAAATTACATCTTGTACCCATTTCTAACTGTCAAAAAAGCACTAAAGGAAAAATAGAATATGGCCTCTAACACTGTGGTTTGGAAAGCAATTTTTGCCAGATTAGTATATGTAAATGGTTTTGCTGTACGATTCTTTCTCTGTGGTTTTGCAGCATTTACAATGCAGTTGACTCTTAAAAATAATACAGTTTTGAGATGAAGAGCAAAGCATTTTCAGAATGATAAAATTCATTCTAATTATGCTTGAAAGAGACATGTCTTCCAGGGGTTATTTTTATTTAGTATCTGGAGATGATGTGCCTGATTCAGAATGGCTTTGAGATTACATTTCAAGTGAATGGTGTTCGTTTATATAAAAGTTTAGCAAGCTTTAATATTGCTCACCCTGTTGTTTCTATTCCTTTCTGAAATGACTAGCTTTTTTTGAGTTAAATTGAGGTTTTCTTTTTAACTGTATGTGAAGTTTATCATCTCAGCTCTAGTCTCTGAGCATATTTACATAACACACTTCTAACATGGTTTCATAATGGTGTAATGGAGACAAGAAAAGTATACTTTGATACCAGGTAAGCAGGGTTGATTTAATTTTTTAACCAAATCAGAGTTAAACATTTACTGACTTTCTTTTAGGATTAAATAGGTAGGCCCAACAAAGATAATGATCAGAAATGAGGATGTTTGAAACAAATACAGGATTCAGTTCATAAACATTTACAGGGGAGGGTCTAACAGAAACCATTTCCCTCCTGCTTCTCACTCTCAAGTACCAGAAAAACAAAAACAAAACCAATTTCTCCTTGAGGGACTAAGGCCCTAGACCTAGCCTCTTACCTAGCTTGTGATATAGTGAGGGATGAACCTCTGTGTTTTGTTTATTTTTAAGTTGTTTCTTTTCTCATGCTTTGTCAGGAACATGCTGTGCATTGTGGATCAAGGGTCCACATGGAGGGGTGGCTAATACAGTTGTGAATGCTGTTGACTTTGCAAAAAACCAGTTTCCTTTCCAACATGTAGCAGGCAATTCTGTACACAGCCCAAACACATCCCTGAAATGTGATTGTAAACTACCTTACAGATGTACTTGTATATACAAAACAGGGTCAAATGCTTATAAAAATATATTTCTTTCCAAAACCTAATTTAAAAGAGCAAGAAAACGTATTTTGGACTAGCTTAGACTCAATAGAGGATACACTGAAGTGCTATCCATATGTTGATATTGCTTAGGTGGTGTGTCTTTCACCATTTAGGAAATTATTATAGAAAAAGTACACTTTCTACTACCTACCTAATAACCCATTATCCATTTATATGTGGGCTAAAGTATATGAATTTCCTTAGTTACAAGGAATCTCCACTAAAATGATTATCAATGTGAAGAGGAAAGTCATTGAAATGTTGTGGCAACATTTTATTCATAATTTAATGTTATTTTGTCTTCCTCTGCAACCATCATGTTTTCTGTGGAAATAAAATTGGAAGTCAGATTGTAGAGGTTTGATGTGGAAATGTTGGGTAATTATACAGTGAATGCCAAATTAATCCAATCCAGATATGCCTTATCTGTGCCCTAGGTTTGTTGCAAGAATTGATTGAAATAACACATGCACAGTTCTTAGCACAATGCTTGGCACACAGGAAAATGCTCAATAAACATTATCCTTTATTATTTTCATTGGCAGACAGTTTCTCAGGCTAGTTCTGTCATTATCAAGCTCTGTGAATCTTGGCAAAATAGTTAAACTCCCTGAGCCTCACTTTCTTTATCTGCAAAGTATACCATTTGGAGACAGTGATACCAAATGTCCCTTCTACATCTGCAGCTTTTCTTGGTACATATTTTACTGTAGAACTGAATCATGAAAATTCGTCAAAAAACAAAAACAAGCATGCAAAAACTAGTTGTTTGGTATTCTAAAACATATATGTTGTTAAAAATATAAGTTTTACAATAAAATAAATGCTAATTTTACTTGTTGATTAATCTTTATTGAGGCATCACCAATAATTAATTAAAGAAGCAACTACTTGGGAAAAGAAAGCAACAGGTTATAGTCGGGCAGGGTTTTAGGATATCTTAAGAGATGATTTCCGCTTCATGGGGGCTTTTTCTCCAAATTATGGACAGATTTGTGAATAACCCCGCATATGAGTGGCCATTTGCATGCTATTCCCCTCTTTGTTTCTTCTCAGTCAGATACAGTGGGCTTCCCCTTTGCTGTGTCTTAAATGAACCTGAGCACCTTGTGATCAGCGTTTTGCTTCATTATGGCCTCCCTTTTTCTCCCCTCATTGTGAAGAGGGGCCGGGCTGGTCCTCGGCTGTGTTCATTTGCTCCATGTGACAGAATAGACAGACACACTGAACTCTAGACTAGGAAGGAAAAGAGGGTTTATTCGCAGTGGGAGACTGGAGATGTACAATCTCAAATCAGCCTCTCCATTAATGATTTTTCTCACAGATTTTATACCAGTTGAAACAAAGAAATTTAATTACCAGGGTGACATTCCTAAGGAGGGTCCAGAAAAATTAATTTTGCTTTAATTTTTTAAAAAGATTTATTTCATTTATTTATTTCTTTACAGCCCCCTCCTCCTTCGTTTGTGCTCACTCTCTGCTCTCTGTGTCCACTTGTTGTGCACTCTGTGTGTGGTGCACTCTGTGTGTCTGCTTCTCTTTTCTTTAGGAGATACTGGGAACTGAACCCGGGACCTCCCATGTGGGACAGAGGCATTCAGTTGCTTAAGCCACCTCTGCTCCCTGCTTTGTTGTGTCTCTCATTGTGTTTCCTCTTTGTGTCTCCTTGTTGTGTCATCTTGTTGCATCAGTTCGCTGTGTCAGCCTATCGTGCCAGCTTGCTGTCTTGCTCGTCTTCTCTAGGAACCAAATCTAGGACCTCCCATGTGGGAGGCGGGTGCCCAAATGCTTGAGCCACATCCGTTTCTCTGCTTTAATCTTAAAATATGCACGGTACCTGGGGTCTAGTAATCTTGGGGTGATAAGGTTGGGGCTGGTGGTACAGATGTGCAGATACAGATAGCTACGGATGTGAAGATACAGATAACAATGGATGTGAGTAAAGATGAGGAGACACAGTGATACATTTTTGGTAGAGCTTAAATCTGGTTAATGTTAAATCTGTAGCTCTGTGTGCCTCCTGAAAGGTGAGCAAGGGTTATATTGAATTTTTCTAACATTCTAAGGTACAGTACAATGCCTAATGTTTAAGTTATCCTGGGTTTCTCTAGTACTACAGTTGGGAGGAGCTGAGGGAGGGTTGTTGAGTGTGCCTCCTGCCTGGTCCTCATTTCTCCATTTGATCACAGAGCTCTTAATTGTGCTTGATACATCCTTTCACACGTCTATTATTCAACCACTTTAGCCTACTTTCTACTTTCCTTTCTTGTCTAATTTCTTTTACTTCATATCATCTTTTTTTTCCCTGAGGACTCCCTTCAAAGTACCCAGAACTCGTTTTCAGAATCTCCATAAAATTTTCCTTATATCTTTTCTCCTTTGATTTTTTGTTCCTAAAGTACTACAGTTCAAAGTGATTTGTATAAATTTATAATAAACAACATTATTGAAGGAGAATAAGGCAAAGTGGTTAAGAGTTTGGGCTCTGGAGCCAAACTGCCTGAGTTTGCCCCCAGCTCTTATGAGCTGTGAGACCTCATAAGACCTCATCTTCACACATGTTGTGAAGATGAAAGCACCCTGAGTAATTTTAAAGTAGGTCACATCATCTGTTTTCCCTTATTTCCTCATCTGTAAAATGAGGATAGTAATAGTTAGTACTTCATAGGGTTGATTAAAAAATTAAAATTGTTAATATTTGTAAAGAGAGTAGAACAATGCCTGATTCAAATATATTAGCCAATCAATTCAAGCTCTCTTTTTTTTAATATTTGAATTTTGTTTACTAGTATTATCCAGTAATTTCCCAAACCATTAATGTGTCGACTCTACTGCAGTAACTTTTTACAGAATTACAGTTTACAGAGATTTCATACAAATAATATCATTTGACCTTCCTAGTAATTTTCTGAGGTATTACTGTTATCCCCATTTTACAGGTTAGAGAGTGAAAGTCAGAGGAAAGTAAATAACCTGGTGAAGATTGTGGCCAAGTAGTGGTTGACTGGCTTTTTGACTGCATCATCTGACTCTCTGGATGTTTCCTTATTCCATGCTGTCAGAATATAATACAAATGAATATATTACTTTGGGGAAATGGTTAAAAATTGTGTTCATTGTCTTCCCAGTTTTAGAGCTCCCAGGTTGTGGCTGATGCTCTGTCAGGTCCTAGGATCTCTGAGTGAGCAGGTCAGGAACTCTCTCCTGCTTGCAGTGCCTACAGTCCATGGGGAAAAGTACAGTTCAATGAGAAGTTGCAAGAGAATATCATGAAACAAAAAATTGCCACAAAACATTATGTGTGTTAGGATAAGGGTCCTACAGGACTCACACAACCTTCAGAATTGCCCGTTTGACCATTAATTTACCCCCAATGGCAAGTTATTCAGCAGTAAAAAAGGAATGAACTACTGATCCATGCCCCAAATGGATGAATCTCAAAAGAACTATGCTCTGTGAAAGAAGCCACATTCATAAATGTATGACTTGCTTTCTATGAAGTTTAAAGTGGGTAAAGTTGATCTATGGTGCCAATAATCAGAACAGTGATTAACTTGGCAGCAGGTGGAAGGATGTGAGGGTGGGAGGATGACTAGGTAGAGGGATGGCAGTATCCTGTATCTTCATAGGAATATGGGTTCAATGGGTCAAAAACGTATTTGTCAAAATTCATTGATCCACACTTAAGATCTTAATATTTCACTCTATTCATTATACCTTAAACTTAAAAAATATAAAAATAATTTACAATATTTACACTTACATTAAGAACACTTCATTGGTAATTCTCTGTACAACTTGGTAAGCTCTCAAACAGTAAATGTAAATTGGATGCACATGACATATGGTGTTGCTGGCAGAATGTAGTAGAGTATTTCTAAGAATATTTGTTTCCCTTGCAAGTATTGCATTATAAGGAAAACTCTTGCCCACACATGTTGTGAAGATGAAAGCACCCTGAGTTATTTTAAAGTAATGACAAACTGTCATGCCTTGAGTTACCTGCATTTACTTGGGGGTAGCATTTCACAAATTACATATGGCATGTTTAAGTTTTTTCTGTTGCAGATATTTATTACACTTTACAGTGAATCCACATCAAGTATGCTCTTGACATTTTATTTTTTAAAGATTTTTTTTTTAAAGAAGTGTATAGAAAATAATAAGCTTAGTTTCCTTCCTACTTTTTGATAACTGCAGCTGCCATAGAACCTGATATCAATTTTGTAGCAACTCTGTATATGTCACAGTAACTTTGGGTATTTGTTTGCCCTAAGGTACTACTTATATGCTCATGTTTAACACAAATATTTAACTACTACCCATTTCAAAGCATGAGCCTTTTGAAGACTGAAAATGATTCTCTTTCCATCAGGCCTGTGTGTTTTGTAATTGTTGCATCAAGTTTTTCATCTGTGTCCTTCATCATCCCCTTTGTGAGATTTACTTTCTTTGTAAATAATGGTCTTACTAGAAAAATAGATCAAACAGTGCCCAATATATTATTGAATCTGTTACCTTATTATTTTGATGATAGTGATAAGTGCTAATTAAATATGCTTCAGGATATTGTACTAATAATTATGAAAATGTAGATTTTTTAAATAAAGATGCTCTTCTAAATAATTTCAGACCTATTATTTTGAATGGATCTTTTTTAAGTTCACTTAGCTATGACTTAATTGGATTTAACCCTTGTTTAGTTTATTATTATTATTTTTTAAAGATTTATTTATTTTATTTATTTATCCCCCCCTTGCTGCTTGTGCTGCTGTGTCCATTCGCTGTGTGTCTTCTCTGTGTCTGCTTATCTCCCCCTTGCTGTGAGGTCTTGCCGCATCAGCCCACCGCGCCGCGCGAGCCGGCCTGCCCTCACAAGGAGGCGCCGGGAAGCGAACCCGGGGCCTCTCATATGGTAAACGGGTGCTCTATCCATTGCGCCACACCCGCTTCCTGCTGTGAGGTTGCTGCATCAGCCCACCGCACCGCTCAAGCCGGCGTGCCCTCACAAGGAGGCCTCGGGACGCGAACCCGGGCCTCACATATGGTAAACGGGGGCTCTATCCACTGAGCCACACCCGCTTCCCCCTTGTTTAGTTTAATTCAAAAATTTTAATAATCTCTACTGAACAAGAGTAAATCTTTGGGTGAAGAGATATGATAAATAGCTAATTGGTTCAAGGCATGCACTGTTTTGAAACAAAAATGATGGGCTGACTTAAGTTGCCTGGATTATGGGAAAATAAGGAATTTGGTTATGTTTTGTGGCAGAAAAAAGAAATTTCTTGAATACTAGATTGATGGGTTGGGGCATTTGTTCATTCACCATAGATTTTGCTTGACTTTGGGCATTGAATTATGAATTGGAAATCGTCCTTACCCTCAATGAGCTTAGTCTATTAGGAGAAATAGATAGGAGAACAAATTATAGCAATTTAGATGATATTTTAATAGAAGGTCAGTGATCCTACAGGAGAAGTAATCAAGTCTGTTCGGAATAATATGGTATAGTAGAGTCCCAAGGAGCATGAGGGTTGGGCTGTTACATTAAGATGAAAACAGAACACTGACTGTTAAATAGCTTACTAGAACATTCCTGGTTTGTTCACCGTAGATGGGAAAGCATTGAAGGCTTTCATGCAGAGGACTGACCTGACCAGAAGTGTATTTTAGAAAGATCACACTGGGAGCTCTGTGAACATTGGTTGAAAGTTGGGCGAACAGACATCTGTTAACATTTTCTACTTTCTAACATGTTAAACTACCTTATCTTAAAGGAACTCACTGCAGCACCTGTAGTCGTTAATGGGAAGGGGAGACTGAAAATTAGCAGAACTAGATTCACCTTCTGTTCTTTCGTCAGCTGTGGGACATTGGACAAATTGCTTAGCCTCTATCCCTATGTGTAATTTGGGGATAAAAAACTATACCCGCCCCCCGCCCCCGAGGGTTGTGAGGATTAAGGCAAAGTACAAATAAATTCTCCATAACACTAGTTATTATTATCAAGATGGTATTTGTAAGTATGTATATGCCTTTCATAATGATTTTACCTCAGTAAATTCTTTTTCTTCTTCCCCTATGGTGGTATTTTTCACATTAGCCCTCAATAACCATGCCCTTAACCTTCCAACCAAGGTATAAATACAACAATTCTACTCTCTCTGGGAGAATTTCCAAATTGTAGTGAGCACCTGGCTGTGTACAAATTAAAGTGCACTTTCCCTGTCAGAACACATGTTGATATTGGTTTGCACTTTGGCATTTTATTCCCAGTTCTTACAGCCTTTTATTTCTTGGTCCATCTTTGCTTTTTATAGCAGTTAGTGTACTAGAGTCCTTGCTAAGGAGACATTACCAGGCTGTGGATAAATGTTTTGGGGTAAACGTCAAAAAGAACAGACATCCCAAATCATTGGGGGAAACTGTCAGTGCGTTAACCGCATTGTCTAAATGAAGTGTGTAACAAAACAAGAAACATAAGAGAGGTATAGCCCCTTGTGCATTTTTGTAATAATGGAAGCTGGAAAGTGCTTACCAAGCAAAACAAAACAATTGAAAGATATGTTTTTCACTTTTACCATGACTTTAATATTTCCAAAAGTGGTGGCAATGAATCTTGTAACTGCCTGTGATCACACAATTTAAAAGGACTTTCACTTTCGGAGTTAACTTTTCTTAGGTGATTAAGGGAAGATGGGCACAGGCTTGAGGATAGTATCTATCTGTGCAGTAATATGAGTCATTATTTTACCAAGGAATCCTATTTTATCTCAGAATTAGGGAACATTTATTCTCTAATACTCTTTTTAAAAATAGCCCAGTGAACTGAATATTGAATATCTGGCACATCCATAAAGAAACACAGTTTTATTAGTGGACAAATAGTAATAAATGCAAACTATCAAAATAGGAGTTGTTATAAAGAGAGGGTTCCCATATAATGATGTTCAGTATCTGGTTTTTACCCTTTTAAAATAACAATACCAGGATCTATAAAGAGCCTACTCAAAATGAACCCATCATTCGCAGTTGGTTTTAAACTTTTTTCTAATGTCATTTCGATTGCCCATAAGACATCAGTGTATAGGTGATGGCATAATACCTTTGGCTGTGGCCTTAAGAAGATACATATCATATACCAAATTGAGATTCCAAATCAACAGGCCAATTTTCAAAGGAAATACGAGCAAATTGTTTTGGGGTCTGGTCTAAAAGAAGGAGATGATTCATGAAGAGGATTTGCTTGGCCAGAGCTATTCATTGACTTCTTGACCAACCAAATGGGAAAGAAAATTTCAAGGGAGCACCTTTAGAGTTTTATATGTCATCTGAAGTTTGGGGGATCCAGTGGATTGGTTTTTTCTTCCTGCTTAGAAAATCTAAAAAGGACATGGGCCAGGCTAGTTAACTGCTTATCACAAAGTGGAGGAAAGAAGGGATGATTGTGTTGGATTGGCCTTCACTCCCAGGGCAGAGGATTTGTGAGTGTTTCCTGGGCCAAGTTATAGGCCATCTGTGAGATAGAGAATTGAGGCCATCTTTGGTCCTGTTCAAAGAGGTGCCAAGAGAAAGGAAGAAACCTCAATAGAACTTACCCCATATTCCTAGGGGCTATGTAAGGAGTAAGTGATGGTTGAGAGGAGATTATAGCACCCACATCCAGTTCAGAGCTGCCAGCTTCCCAGAAATGAGCACCCTCTGAAGAAACAACATGCTACAAGAGACAAACAACTCTAAATACTGGCCATATCCAGAGAGCATGCTAGTAGCTTCCAACCACAGCCAGGTAAGAACTTTCTTACTCCCTGTATTAGTCAGCCAAAGGGGTGCTGATGCAAAATACCAGAAATTTGTTGTCTTTTATGAAGGGTATTTATTTGGGGTAGAAGCTTACAATCATAAGACCCTAAAGAGTCCAACTCAAGGTTACTTAAGAGGTACTGCCTCACCCAAAGTCTGTTGCCACGTGTTGATGCAGGATGGTGGCTGATGTCTGTGAGGGTTCAGCCTTCCTCTTTCCTCTTAAGGCTCCATGGTTCCAGCTTCTTCTGTTCTCAGCTGGCATAAGGTTCAGCTCTCTCATGGGGGCTTGTCTCTTTCCGGGCTCAGCTGCTCTGATCTCTTCAGCTGCAGACTATCAGGTGAACAGCTCAGTTCCCCTCCTGGGGCTCCAGTGTCCAAAACTAAACTGTGTTCTCTTTCTCTGTGTATTTACTTCCCTGTCTTTGATTAAGCATCTGTGTGTACTTACTTCCCTGTCTTTGATTGAGCATCTGTTTATATAGCCCACAAAAGGGATAAGGGGTGGGGACTCAAACAGAGTTGCCTTAATCATGAGGTCAAATAAAAGCCCTCATCTTGATTTAATAAAGTAAAAGAGAAACCTCTGAATCTAATACAATCTAATAGGCCCAGAGAAACAGACCGGTTTACAAACACAATCCAATATCTGTTTTTGGAATTCATAAACAATACCAAACTGCCACACTCCCATTAAGTTTTCTCTTTCTTGCCATTTCAACCTGGTGGTTCAGAAAGTGTTGCTATCAATTAAAGCAGTTAAGAAAGGAAAAGGGACTGATTACATTCTCTTCCACTTACTGTTGGATGCTGATCTACAGCTCAGTCTAACTGGGAGAAGGAGGTGGCTATAACTTGGAAGTTGGAAGCATGATACGTATGATGAGCTAGGCACTCTAATTTCTGACTTGGAACTGTGTTTGTGACTTTAAGTGACTATGAGATATTATATTATCCAAGAGTTAGAAAAGTAATTTGATTGCTTGGCTTTCCATGCTGGGGAGAGAAGAACCTTCCCCCATTGAGTACAATTTAAAGGGACAATAGAAGTGAAATAAAGATAATCTGTGGCTATACTCCATGGGTCTTGGTGTCTCTCTCTCTCTCTCTCTCTTTCCCCCCCCCCACACCTTCCTTCCCTCCCTCCCTCCCTTCCTCTCTCCCTCGCACATCTGGTGTGTAGAGAGTGTATATATTCCTCAGTAAATTTACTGAGAAATCTAATTCTCCTTCCTTTAATTTCCTGACATTTTAATACTTAGCTAATAAATATGATCGTAATTTATTACAGTTAAGATTATTTTCTACTTGATCCCTCTCTCTTCAAATAAAAAGCTGGATTGAGGATAGGGACTCTGCCTTTCTTATTTTAAATGCTGAGGTTTAAAGGATGATTTATGGAGCTTGACTGCCTGAGGAAGAATCCTAGTTCTGCCTCCTACTAGCTGGATGACCTTTGGCTATATTATTTAAATTTTGTGCCCAGTTTCTACATCTGTAAAATGGGAATAATAATTGCACCTTCATTATACGTGGTTGTATCAAACATGCATATACACACACATCAAAAAATATAAGATGTAATATCACATATATATACTTAGAACAGTTCCTTTCACATAACACTCAAGTGCTAGCTAATATTAATATTGTCTCCTATATTATTATTGTTATTAAATATGTCAGTTTCTATCTTTTTCTCTCTTCTTATAGAGAGAGAGGAAGAGAGAATGAAATTTCAGAATATCTGAAAATGTTGTTTCAAAAGCCCTTTTCTCTGTTATGAAATGGCTACTATAAGAATCTTGAAGCAAGGGCACTCAGTTCAAAGTCCATGGGAAGTCATCCTTTTATAATAAGCTGGTTTTCAGAGAGTAGCATTGTTTAGACAAGGAGAATAAAACACAGGAGAGTCCAAGTGTGAACTCTCTGCTTGATTTGTGCTCTCTGATCATGTGTCAGTTGAAATAATTATCTGATAATTCCAGCTATCAAGAATTTGGCAATCCTGGATCACACAGGAATATGGCCTTAACTAGTAGTCTCCCAGATAATTTTATTTAAAGGAATTAAGATGTGATGGAGAAGGTTAATATGTGCCCCAAGTTTCCCAAAACACTTTTATAATAGTATTTCAATTTTTTGCACAAAGTCAAATAGGTGACAAAATTTGATAAATAGTAACTGTTTCCACTGAGCCGTGGAATGACCAGGAGTCAGAAAGGATTAGGGAAGTGGATGTGGCTCAGGGAATCAGGCTCCCACCTACCATATGGAGGGTTCCGGGTTCGGTTCCCAGTTCGGTTCCCGGGGCCTCCTGGTGAAAGCGAGCTGGCCTGCATGGAGAGCTCGCGCAACAAGGTGGTGCAACAATAAAGAGACACAGAAGAGAGACAGTGAGAGACAAAACAAACCAGGGAGATGGGGTGGCTCAAACGATTGAGTGCCTCTCTCCCACGTCAGAAGTTTCCGGGATCGGTTCCCAGTGCTTCCTAAAGAGAAGATGAGAGAAGAAGACAAGCAGACACAGAAGAATGTGCAGCAAATGGACACAGAGAGCAGACAGTGAGTGCAAATGGTGGGGGCGGGGGGGAATAAAGAAATAAAATAAATCTTAAGGAAAGGATTAACTATTTTATTCATCATCAAAGTTAGTGATTTCCTTTATCCTAATAAAATTAAGTTCTTGTATCTCTTTGAAAGTGCAACTTTTGTTAAATAATCACTTCTTAGCACTCTATGCTTTTTTATGGTGTAGTGATATTTCATATTTAACCCAACAGTCAAATGTTGCAATTAGTGGGCTTGATCCTTTTCCTTGTTAGCTACTGGATACTCTCTTCTTCTAAGTGATTGTAGGGGACCCTTTAGGAATAATTGTTTAAATCTCTTGTAAGAGCTGCTCTTCTTTAAAATGTCTGTGTTTATATTGCTACAAAAATGGCCAAAGTATACCTGAAAGGGAAAATTGCAGTTACCAAAGCCATATTAACAATTTGGCTAAAATTTTTAAAATGTCATGAGTGTTAACAAAATATAAATATCCTATGTATAAGAAGTAATGAGTTTGTAGGAAGCACATCTTTGTAGTTGATTTGTTCTTCTTTGGGCAAATAAGAATAGTGCCATTTCAGATGGATCTAATTTTGAACATAAGCAACGTGGCTTATTGCCTGTGTGGTTTTAGGCAGGCTACTTAACCTCTCTGAGCCTTCAGTTTCTCATCTGTAAAATTAGAGTATATGCTTCTCAGAATTATTGTGAAAATTGCAGACACACACATACATATAAATTATATGAGAAGATAATATATGTTAACAGTGAAGAATAAAGCTCTTAGGACAATACCTGACTTATAGTAGATGTTTACTAATTGGTTGATCTTTCTAATATAACAAAAAACATTATAAATAAATTAGTAATTAAACCTAAATAAGCTTCATTCTTTCCCCCAATATCTCCCTGCATGTTTTATTGTAGAGAGGATCAAATAAGATGAGGCAGAAAATACATATTTTAAGTTTTTTTTCACACAAATGTAAAGTCCTATCATTTAGTATTAGATATGTAATTTTATGTCTAAAGATAATGCTATTTTATGTTACTATATTGCAGCTTTAGAGTGACCTTTAGCTTATTTACATCAAACTTCTTGAAATTAAAATGTGTAATCTTGATTTATGCAGTTTCCTTTTATATTTTCTTAAGTATAATTCAGAGTTATAGTTAAACTCAAGCTACAGTGACCTGAAAGTACTGCTACTAGATTTTGAATTCCTCAGATCATAGCTAGGTGATCAGTTTGGAAGTTTACATTTAGTGATATTGACATTTTGCCTTTTAAAAAGTTCTGAGCAATTAATTTTAGTTTTATTTGGTCTAAACTGTCCTCTTGGTTTTTATTTCCTACCTGGTCAGGGTTGTCAGTGTTTTGGAGCAAAGTCTGGTTATCAGAGTTCAGGAAATTCTACCACTGTGCCCAGGTAGAAGACAGTGACTATTTACAGTTTAAGATGTGTTTTAAGTTAGAGGCTAGACCCACTAACTAACCTCTTCCAAAATCATTTTGCTTGTTTAGTGTCTAATGAATTTCATCATTCCATGAAAAAATAGGATATATTTTCTATAAACATAGAATATAGGATGAGATCAAAGGCCTTTTATATTTGTGAGAAAAATTACAGATAGACATAATAATGATTTACTCAGCAATATGGAGTATTATTTTCTGGTAAAATCCAATTGGTTTGGAGGTTCATTAAAGCTATGGCTCATTGTTTTTATTTTAATAAGTTAACTTCATGAAGTTAACTATCACGAAGAATGTCCTATAGAAATGGAGTTATTCTAGCCTGAAACCATGTAGTAACATAGAACAGCCTTCAAATTTAAGGTTGTTGGAGGTATTATAACTTCGTCACACCATGCTGTGGGAAAATACTCTTTTTAAAAAAAGAACCCATATGGTTTCCCTCATCCATTCTTCTTGACTTTTAAAATAATAGCTAGTAAAGCTAGGGTTTTTTCTATGTATCTTATACCTTTAGTACGAGTATATCAGAAGCACAGAAGGTTTGCAAATAAATGATGATAAAAAATCCAGCAAGATGCAAGAATTCTCTCATTGTGGTCCTGAAAAGAGGGAACAGAACCCACTTTAGAAAGGGCATTCACTGCCAGGTAATTCCTTTTATTTTCTCCCATCTCTGAGAATAGCCTTCAAGAGGCTTTTGTTGATGGAAAAAGGTAAAACTTGACTAATTTAAGATGTTGATTTGGAAGGACTACTCATTACTCTTAAAAAAAAAAAAAAGATTTGTGGCTTTTGCATATCTCTCCTAGGATAACAGATATAGTGTTAATTTAGTTGAGGTACACTTTCTATATGAGTTTGCTAACAGAACTTGACATAAAAGCCTTTGTGAAGAAACTTGATTGGCTTGGTTACCATAGCAACATGGTTGAATGGAAGAATGATTTCCTTTAGGAACCTTTCCTAAACGCTGTTTTGTACCTTATAACGATATTGCTAGCTTGCCATCCCTTTTGAGGAGGTGAGAAGAGATCACTTTGAGGGTCAACTTTGTTTCTTGTGTTTATAGATTATCTTCAAAAATAAAAGACTGCTTGGCTCATCTCATTCTTTCCATAGCGGTACCAATTCCGTTCTTCAGTATATTGTGATAATAGGAACCTCATGCAGACCTTTATATCTGTAAATATGCAAAGAATAAACTGGATCTAGACCAGTGATCATGTTCTGTTAAGTGGACTTCTGAAAGATAAATTTCCCGTTTATCTTTATTTGAAATTCTGCTGTTTATCAATAATTTATCCTGTGAATGATGTTATAGTTTTGAGGAAACAAAACGGCTTAACCAACAAATAGACCAGCAGGGGCTTAATTTAAAGCCTTAGCTGTGGTTTGGTATTCTGGAATTATTTTAAACCCAAAGGCTCACATTTGAGATCTCCTTTGTTATGGGGTAAATGTCTACTCCATTAGCACAGCACTTGTGTACTAAAATACATTGAATCAGTCAACTATCACCATAGGGTATTTTCCAGTGGTTAAAACAGGCTAATGGTTATTTCCCTGGTACATTGAATAATAACAGCAGTAAGGCCTATTATAACTATTTTCCTAATCAGCTACATGTTTGTAATTTTTCATTTTCACCCCTTGGTTTAGGTCCTTGGAATCAGATACTACAAAATAGACTTAATGGCTTTAACGAAAGAATCGTATAAACACTGTTGGTGCCGGTAGTATGGTGACTTAAAAGTTGCTTAGAAATGATTTTGTGCAGGGGGTGGGGAGGTATAAAAAAAAGGAAACAAAAAACAACCTAAACACATGACTTTATACTGATAGATGGGTATTTTAAAGCTTGCGTATCTTTTAAATTTTGATCCCATAATTGGTAGCAAATTTCATATGCAGTAATATAACATGATTAAAATAGAGTTAATGTTTTATTTTGATGAATAAATGTTAGAAACACAATTTCAGTAACTACTTCTAGATGCTCAATTTCAATTTCTAAACTAATTCTTTTGTCTGAGTTATCAGAAATGACCTTGACAGTTAAATAAGCTATTGGGAAAGATTGGATCATACTTTGAGTCTAACTTACCTCAAACATTTGTTATTATGTATTTTGAATTCTGTGGATTATCGTGGAAAATATATGTGTTTCAGTAGCCTGTTAGGCTCAGTGATTAAAGGTAAGCCAGTTAAGCTTATGACAAAAGAAGTAGCAGAGACATGATTTGGAGACTGAGGAACACATTATGTCAGATGTGGTATTTTCAAATGAATGTTTCCATTTTATCTCCTTTTTTTTTTTTTTTTT
>JAQZBX010038834.1:0-23271 GCA_029593785.1 Cabassous unicinctus
ATAAATATTAAGATATTTATAATAGGAATTGGTTCACATGATAGGGAAGGGGCTATTGGCAAGTCTGAATTCTGTAGGGCAGGCCACAAGTTGAGTACTTGATGGTAACATTGAATTCCCCAGGAGAAGCTGCAGGTCAGGAACTCCAGGGAAGGTAATGATGAATTCCCCAGGAGAAGCTGGCTGGCTGAAATGATCAGGTCTCCATTTAGGGCCTTCAACTGATTGGATGAGAAGTCCCTCATAGCTGAAGGCAGTCTCCTTTATTAATTGTAGATGTAATCAGCCATGAATGCAATCAACTGACTAATGACTTAAATCTGCCTACAAAATCCCTCACAGTAACAATCAGGTCAGTGCTTATTGACCAAACAACTGGACACCAAAACCTAGCCAACTTGACACATGAAATTAGACATCACACCTAGCATTGAGGCAAGCATTAATCATATAATCCCACAAATAAATGTAATACTCAAAGTGTTACAAAAGAAAGTCTCATGATGCAGTAAGTGCTTGTTTGACCCAATCAGAAAAGGCAGGGCAGGATTCCTTAAGGAAGTGATGACTGGTTTTAGATATGAAGGATAAATGTTTACCAGTTCACTTAAGATTTGTGCATTTCATTATATGTAAATTTTACATTAAAATAAACAAAAGTTGAATTTGTGATAATAGTATTCATGCTGAACTACTAATGTATACAATTTACTTTCAAATGTATGCAAAAAATAAGTTGGATTAATGGATAGATGGAAGAATGGATAGATGGATCAATATATGATAAAGCAAATATAGCAAAATGTTAATTGTACAGTCTAGGTGGTGGGTATATGGGTGATCAATGTAAATTTCCTTCAAATTTCCTGTATGTCTGAAAGTGTTCATAATGTTGGGGCTTAAAGCATTACCAAGATAAAGAGATTGGAGCAGGAACATTCTCTAAAGAGGGCAAAGTTTGAACAAAAGTAATTTATGTGCCATTGCGCTTCTATTACTTTTATGTTTAGATGATGTCTGTAGAATAGTAAATGCATTTCTAAGTATTGGAAATAGTTTTAATTAAGTTTGCCTTGCAACTGCTTTGTGCTCTGTTGACTACTTTTTATTAGCTGTAATTTTAGATAATCACTGACCTCTTCTCTCTTTGACTGCTACCAGAGTTGACAGTACCTCTCAGATTTAGTGTTTTTCCATACATGATATTTGGAAAGTACTTGACAATTTTCAGTGCACTTTCACATTCACTCTCTTACATGATAATCACAGCTACCCTGTGAATATGGGATGCAAAAGAACAGCATTTATTTATCTCCATTTTGCAAATTAAGGTCTAAAGCTTAGAAGGGCAGGGCAAAGTGATATTCCCCAAACCACAAAATAGAAGCATGTAACATGTTTTCCAGTTTGGCATACCTTCCACCTTACCACTGTTCTTCATGGAGCAGCTAGAAACATGTGCCTGGGACCAGTGGATCTAAAAGCATAGTTTACCTATCACCTTAGCAGAAACTAACTCTGTCTCTTCCAGGAAGACCTTGCTTATATTAATTCTCCACTATTAACATGCAGTCACTTTTTCCTTGCAATTATCCTTAAATTTCTTTCTTTGGGAGTAAGTTTTATTTCCAACATTAAGAAACAAAATGGTTTCACAGACACTAAATAGGTTGTGGACTTCGAGACCCTCCTTCCAGAGCAGTGGTAAGCACCTAATTCAGTGTTCAGCACACAGGGAACACTAAGCTCGTCCTCATTTGTCTTCATATTCTGTTTTTTTCTTTCTGTTAGGGAGTTGCAAAAATAATATTTAAGGAGAATAAAGAATCTCAAGGGAGAGAAACATGTTTGTTTATTCTTTATTCCCTTCGTCTTCATTCTCCTTCAAGTCTTTTCTGGTGTTTTCTTATTGAAAAAAAAAAATCCTCTGAATTAGCAAAACACTTTTGTAGAAAACACAACATCTGTTTAAGCTAATAATAAGATCATGGGTTGACAAAAGCTTATAATTTTGTTATTATTTGTTCAATAAAGATATACTAGTTATTCTCAACTTTTATGGTTTTACACTTTTTAAAGGAGGTCTTTGACTACTTTTGACAAGAATAGTGTTATGTAAAAACAGAATTTGTTGTTGACAAAATCTCTTTAGATTTTAACCCAAATGTAGTCACTGCTGTCTTTCTTATTGCCATGTTAACTGGTGTTTAACTTAATACCTTATGTACATTCTTACCCCAAGACATATGTAAAAGCTTCTAAATGGGTGTCTGATTTTTTAAATGTATCTTAAATTACACAATCTGGACATAGAGGACTCTTCTGTTGTTCCAAGAAATTGATACAACTTTAAACATTGGGGCTCTTTTAAGAATATGCATCAACAACGTTACTTTGCCAACCCTATTCTCTGCTACTGTTTGGTTTGGTTCCAGCAAGTTATCTTATACAGTTTGTATGAAAAAGGGCCCTCTGAAGCTGGTACAGCTGTGCTGGATCGAGTCACCACAAGTGAAAAGGCATACAGTCTCTCCTTTTTATGATCTCACTCTTCTTCTCTTTGAAATGTGTTTACTCAGGACCTTTTACCACCTTTCAGCCATTTGTCAGGAAAGTTTTGCAGTGGATCTCTTTCCAAATGAAATAGAAATGCATTTTTGAACCCAAATAAATTGCTTCATAACATTGTTTATTTAATATCTGCGTAATGCCAAAAATATACCCACTTATTTTTAAAATGAAAATATAGATAGCATCCCCTTTAACCTATTTATCATTTTGACTTCATAGCCCATATGATCATATGATCTCAGCAGCAGTATAAGAAAAATGATATTTGGGATATATTAATAAGAAAATAAATGTATGTGCATTTTTTATAGTCAAAGAGAAGTACATATGAAAATATATGGGGGGAAGAGAAAAAAAGACAGAAAATAAATGTACTCCCCAAAATATCATTTGATCACAAAAATCATAGTTTTATGAGACCTTAGATACCTGCAGACCTGGACTCATTGTCTTTGTTACTTCACATCTTGTTGTAGATGCCCTAGAAATTTCAGCACTTGTACATGTATTTTTCTTCAAATAATTAATAATTAACTTTTTCTTCATATAATTCTTACATCTTTTGCATATTCATTTTTCTTCCCTTGGAAAGTTAAAAGCTCCTGAAGAAAAGAAAATGTGCCTTCTGTGTCTGGTTTATTTTTCTATGATGGCTAGGTACACATCCCTTGTTAATTGACCGACTAGAATAGAAAGATGAAGAGAAAGACATATGTACCAGAAAGTATTTCTGATAGTTAGAAAAATATTTGGAAGCAAATAAGTCACAACTAAAATAGATGGTGAGAAAGTGTGAAGATCAGTTAATGGAGGCATGGGGGTGCGGCGGTTAAGGTATAAGAATAACTGCATTTAAGAAAGAAGGAGCCAAGGAGTTTTTCAAGGTTCACTTACAACAAAAGTAGCTATTTGAATTTACATCCAAAAATATAATAAAATAGGTAACATAAATTGTATGTGTAAATATACAGGAAAAAAGTTTTCATGCAGTTACCTTGTTGGTTGAAAACTTTATACAGAAATATTTGCATGGCATGCTGGATTTTACAGTAGGGAAATAAAATGGGTTTAACATACTTAACCTAGGTTCAGAGATTCACTTCTGAATGAGATCAATTAATAGGATGAAAAAAAATGAAATAAAGGTTTAAAGCTACAAGTCTATTAGAACCTGTGTTTATGAAGAGGATTTTATTCAATGCATAAAATTTGGCTTTAAAATTACCAGGACATTGTTTGTATTTTATTGTTTAAGGGCCAATATAAGTTTTGAGAAAATCTATAATTCTGTAATATTAATGAATATAACATATGGCGGTTAATACTGCCTCCTCTCCTATACAGGGTATATTAAGAAATATGTCATTTCGATGCATCATTCTTCCACATAAAAACAACAACAACAACAACAACAAAGGAGCCATTTAAAATGTATGGCAGTTTAAGTATATGTGGAAAGTAGAAGACTAACCATAATATAAATGTTAAACAGAAAGAACAAAATGCTAAATTCTTTCAATGTACTTTGAAAAAGAAGAATTTATGGACTTGAAGAAACAGCACATATGACTTCCAATCTCAAAATAGCTAAGTAAAGGTGTTTCTACCTCTGTGGTAGATTGAATTATGTATCCCAACAAAGACATGTTCTAAAATCTTATTACGTGTTCCTGGGAGTGTGAACTAATTTGTAAATAAGACCATTTGAAGATGTATTATCAGTTAAGGTGTGGACGTATTTGTGAATAGGATCTTCTAAAATCCTATTTAGGAGAGGCCAAACTGAATGAGGGCAGGATTTAGTCTGCATGATGGAAGGCCTCATTAAGAGAGGACAGTCAGAATCAGTCAAAGA
This sequence comes from Cabassous unicinctus, assembly GCA_029593785.1. Lineage (NCBI taxonomy): Eukaryota > Metazoa > Chordata > Mammalia > Cingulata > Chlamyphoridae > Cabassous > Cabassous unicinctus. Next base: position 4,427 of record JAQZBX010038834.1, read on the forward strand.
TGCCAGAAGCTGGAGGTCATCAGAAACCAGATGAGAAAGCCACAGGAGAAAACCAAGTACATTGCATGTGACAGGAGGCAAAGATGGGAGTCAGGGAACCCCAAAGATTGTGACAAGCTATCATCAAAATACTATGGACTTCTGGAAGAAAGCATGGCCTTGCCAACAACTTGATTTTGGACTTCTAGCCTCTGAAACCATGAGACAATAAATTTCTGTTATTAAGCCAACCAGTGTGTAGCATTTGTCATAGCAGCTCTGGCAAACTAAGAATCATTCGGTCAGAAATCACATTAAAAAAAAAATAATAATGTGAAGAAACAAATATTGACTTATACTTTGGCAAAACTAGAAAATATAACTCCATATACAATGATAACAGAACAATGAAAGAAAAATAGTAAAATGACTTGGAACAAAGGAAGGTGAAACCCAAGTCTCTGCCAAAGGGGATAACAGTGGAAAGCAAATATCTTTCACTCTGCAGAAAACCAGAAAGACTTTTGAAATTGAGGTACCAGTTACAGCTGAAGGAGGGAGGTGGAAGTTGGGAAACTTGAAAGTTGCTGTAAGGAAGAGTTAGACCTTAAACTCTGTCCTCATCCCTAGCCCTACTCAATCCTTGCCAGAGACATGAAGTATATGCTCTGGAGAAATTGTTCAGAGGTTCTGGATTGGAGTTAGACATAGAGCCTCATTGGGAAGAGATAGAGGATTTAAAATAGGAAGGTTACCATCAAAGTGAGCATACTAAATGATGAGACCACTAGCTCATAATCTTGTGTAGCTCCAGAAAAACTGAACCCTTCCTAAGCCCCATACATACTCTTATTTTAGAGGCCCCCTTAGAAAAGCCAGTTGATCACCTGATTAGCCTGCAATTTAATTATTTACTTCTCAGTGTTGGTATTATTTGACATAATTAATGCTGTGCTATGCATTGATAACAAACCCTGAATTCACATGGCTTGGCACAATAGAGATTGGTTTCTCACTTGCTTCAAGTCCAATATGGGCAGCAACCATCCTCTACCTTGTAGCTACGCTATCTGGAGCACATGGCCTCCAAGGTCCTCATGGCAGGGGCTGCGGAGGAGGAGGGAGCACACAGGCTTGTAACTGCCTCAGGTTAGAAGTGACACGTCACTTGTTCACATGTCCATTGTTCAGAATTGTTCATGTTGGAGATACAGTGAAACACATGGACTACTTGGTGGCCATTAACTTTTCTACAACTCTGGGCAAACTTATTTTCAGGTTCTTGAAGGACATGTCACTCTCTTCCCATGTACCAACCATAGGATTTTGTTGTTTATTTCCTTTAAAAACAAAAATGCATTTTAAATTTAAAAAATAATATCTATTGTGTGTCTGCTATATGTTGGCATGTGACAGGGACCAAAAATACAGAAATTCAGGTGAACCAGTCTCTGGTCTCAAAGTTATTCTACCATTTAATCTCTTATTTCACATTGGCTTTGAAATAATTTTCAAATCATCCCCTCTTAATGTTTATTTTGGTGGGTATAAATCAGTGACTAGCTAATCAAGGACTCTATAGTAAATTATTGATTTGTAATCAACATGGTCTTGTGTCTATGTCACAAATGTTTAAATTCAGATATTTTCCCTGACTCTTTTGAGAACTGCTCATCTTTTCCTTTTCAACTAAAATAATTGTTGAAAACCTTTTCTTCTTTATAATGGCGACACTTGGTACTTAGAGGACCTCTAATATACCCCATAATAAGTAACTGCAAATTCATCTATTTCTCAGTATTGCCTTATGGTTTACTTCTGGTGTTCACTGAAGCAAGTTTGTAAATTAATATTAATGTGAAATGCTCTATAAAAAGTTTCATAGCATATCAATCGAAACCAATTATCTAGGAAGAGTTTTTATATCTGAATCAGTCTTGCAAATACATCTCATACACTTTTTGAAAGGACATAATTCCTATTTAAAAAGAAATATATTTCTCTTAGAAAAATACTGTTAGATCTGTTCTTACTAAATTCTCTAAATCTACAACTTAACCTGCTATACCGGTGGAAAACTGATTTTTAGTATTTGGATTCTGAGAGTATTAATCAATTTTTTATAATGTTTGGTTTCCTTATGTTTTCTTTTTCAGAGTACCCGCGTGGCCTTGGACCATCTGGAGTCTGTGCCTGAGAAACTTAGCTTACTAGAAGATTTCAAAGACTTCAGAGTAAGAAAGAGTTGGCTTGTGTCTTTTAGTACTTTTATCTGAGTGAGAACACTTGACATCTTCCTGATGTGCAAAGAAAATTGTAGGGAGAGGGAAGGACCAAAAACATTGGGGACTTTTAACACTCCTACTTAACAGAACTTATTGACATTTGTGAAGTTAGGATTGAAATTAATGAAATTTGTGTATTAACATAATATAGGAAAATAGAGACTTTACCCTGTCACTAAAAACTAATTTGGCTGCCTAAAGCTTTAATTATAATTAAGAAAGTCCTGAGAATCAAGGGAATTATACAATTCATCGACAACAGATAATTTTTGATTAGCAAATTTAATTCATAAACTATCTTTTATTTTTAAATTACAATTGCCAGAGTATTGTTTTTTTAGAAATATGATAGTTCACAGGTAATTCCTATAGTATATGAATTCAAATTCACCTAAGATTTTAGATTTCATTCCCATAGCACTGATAAAACTCTAGCCACAAAGCATTTCATTTCATTAATTATGTGTGTGGATTTACCTACTGTCATTTAAAAAATTTCCTCCTAGAGGAGGGATGCAAAGCATATAATCCTGCTAGCCGGTCACCCCTGCTAAACAAGGTCCGAGTCCAGAGAACAGCTTCACATATCCTCTCTGAGCTGCATATGAATGTAAAATTTTAACAATTTATAATTTGTTGACCCTTTATGGCTGAAGCTAACAATGATGATTATTTCCCTTTGGAAACCATAAATTATATTGATGTTTAAATCTAATATATTATTCGACAATACAGTGGATAGGAAATATAGTTAGATCATGCCATATTGATTTTTTAAAAGCAGTAATATGGTGTCTTCAAGGTCTGCACTTTTAAAATTACCTTTCATGAAGTATCTTTTTGGAGTTTAGTAAATAAACATTTTAGTGGGATCCAGGGATGAGCTGCCATATCCAGAAATCTGGACTATCATAAATAAAACAAAACCAAGTGTTTCTAGTTATTTCACCTAAGTTTCAATTCCTTTTCATGATTTCATTATATATTTACTGTCTAAATCCTTAAAAATGGATTATGAAACCGGTGTCCAAGCAGATATAATTTCTTCTCACCCTTATATAGCTGATGGGGATAGCAGGCAATGTAAATATATATATACACATATCCTTTCTGCTTTTTTCTCTAGCTAACAGAAGTATCAAAGTGAATAAAGGGCAAGCAAGAGACAGTACCAGAAACAGGTGGCACTTGTCACTGACAAACAGATGCCTGTCTTATACCAGCATAAAAATACAGAAGTTAAGCCTCCAGTGACAGCTCACTGTGGTCTACAATGAATAGAATGTTCATATGTACAATTTAAAATTTGTGTTCTCTACTACTGCCAGAAAGTATTTTTTATTTTTTTCATCATATGTACAAGTGAATATTAACAACTCTAGTCTATATATACACACCCATGGAAATGCCTAAATAGTGAAATTTGTAGGAAGAATATTTTTCAAGGTTCAGAACTGTACATTCCAATATTAGTCATTAAAACTGAAAGCTTTAGCTTGAAAAGGGAAAGGAAGTAATTAGCAAGTATTGTGTACATACTGTGTGGAAGGCAGAAATTAGCTAATTATATTTTCTCTGATCTTCAGAGATATTCTATAGATGGATATTATTTTTCCCTATTTTACAGGTGAGGAAACTGAGACCCCAAGTATGTAAGTTAGTTGGGACTAGGATCTAATTCTAGAAATAACAAAGTCTATGTGCTTTTCCCTGCTGCTTCTAGCTTGAAACCCTTTCTACTTGTATTCTAAAGCCATCTTTATATTTAAAAAGAGCTCATTCAAATCACCTTAGCAAAATCAACTAGACAGATCCTTAAATGAAAATATATATGGCCTTTAGATTATTAGATGTAGATTATATTTTTCAAACTCCCTAAAACTTTCTAAAAATCACTGTGCTATAATAAAAATAGTGAATAGATGCTCCAAAGACCCAAGTTTTAGTATCACTATCTCAGAGTCAGTTTCCTCATCCATAAAATGAGACACTTGAACAATATTATCTCTTTGGTTCTTTCTTACACTGGCATCATTTTCATATATATGAAAAATATATTTTATGTGTATTTTTCTTAATAGTACTATAGTCTGTGACTCTGTGTGTATGTACAAACCTCATTCTATTTAGATAGGCTTGATTTTATTTTTGTTTAAATATGGTCATATTCTCTTTTTTTTTCCTACCTCATTTTGAAAGAGGTGGTTCAGCTCTACAATCCCACATCTAAACTGTACATATTTGCTAAGTGGAAAGGAAACAGTATTGAGGTCCAAGCCCAATCTGCCACAAATTGCCTAGCCTTGGACAGCTCATTTTTAATTCCCTGGACTTTAGTTTTCTTATATAAATGGTGGCTTTGGAATCCTAATACCCTTTCCCGCTTGAACATCTGGTAAAAGGTTCCTTGGAATTATTTGGGGGACTAATTCCTATGGATGGTTCTTCTTACATACCAAGTCATTTTCCCTCATTTATTCTAATTTCTCCCTAATTCATAGTAGAAATGTCTAAATTTCAGCAGTAGCGATTGTTTTCCATGTTCCAACCTCCCCAAAAGATAAAGAAAAAAAGAAAGAAAGGCTCTAGAAATTTTTGCTTTCTCAGTGCTAACTGCATCAACTTGGTTACCTGAATCTTTATGCTTCTGAGAGCAAATAAGATATCCTTCAGCTGAATAATCTATGGGATAAAATAATTAAAAGGTAAAATTTTAAGGAGCAGTGAAGCAAAAGGGCTCTACTTTTAAAGATAACTTTTTTTTTTAACAAGGGAAATATTTTGATGCCATTTCACTCCAAGAAATGGTACAGAGTATCCACAAGTGACATAGTATCTTTAATCACCATCTTTAGACAGTTTTTAATTGAACCTTTTTCCCTTCAACTAAGGGTGGCAAGAGGACTTAGTCCCGAAAAGAACGCAATAACCAATGTGGGAACTCATTTTAATTTTTGTTGTAGCATCCAAAAAGACCATTTTTTGTTTGTTTGTTTGTTTGTTTGTTTGCTTTTTAACCTGGGGGACCTATGAGTCACCCTGTATATCTCTCTCAATGCCTAAAATTGTATATTACCTTCATATCAATACTCTCGTATTCTAATATCAAGCACTGATTTTTCTTTCACTCACCACTTCAGACCTTTCTTTGTTTTTGCAGGATTCCCATGGTTCATCTGAGAGAACTGATGGGAGGTATTTTAAATACAAAGGGCACAGCGATTCTCTTCAGCTACGCCTAGATGATGCCAAGTACAGAATCAAACGCTTCAAAGTAATGTCCTTTATGTTCATTTTTAGTCTTTGAGCATTTTCTATGTTCACAGCTACAACCACCCAAATAGCCCCTGCAGTGCTCATTTAAAGGCACTTGTAAAAGAAAACATTTTCCTTGTTATATGAAATAGATTTTTGAATTTATTTTTTAAAAAATCTGTTTGAGAAGAGAATGAAAATCCAAAGACAATGCTTGTAACTTTTTGCCTGGAAACTAAACCTTACATCTATGCCATTATTGTTCAGTATATTATCTATGGGAATTGATGTTTAAAAAATCCTGAGCCAGAAGTCCACTGGTGACTTAGTTGGTTAAAATCTTAGTGTGAATATTTGCCTTCTTCTTTGCATAAGACCATCTACTCTCTGAACTGAAATCCCCAGTAGATTCAGCAACAATATAGTCTTTGGTAAATTATAGCCCTGGCATCTTTGGCCATTCTTTTCCTGAGGATGTGAACCCCATGCTAATACTTTTGCTTATGGTTCATTAACATTGAACCAACACAGGAGACTGGGAAGATTTGACCATACTGACAAAAAGCCTACCATCCCCTAGAGGTTGCCTAATATCCACCTGAGTTATGAGTGATTTTAAATCCATTTGACCTTGAGCACCTCTTAGTCTAAAGTATATTTTCTCAACCTTGGCACCACTGACATTTGAACCAGATAATTCTTTGTTGTGGGGGCTGCCATGAACAAGGAAGAATATTTAGCAGCATCCATAGCATCTACCCACTAGATGCCAGTAGCATCCCTCTCCCAAGTTGTAACATCGAAAAGTATCTCCAGTCATTGCCAAAATTTCCTAGAGGATAAAAATGCCCAAACTGAAACACTGGCCTAGAGAAATCCATCTATATTCGAAGTCAATTAAAAAAAAAAAAAAGCTACTGGCTCTTCTGGCTTTTTTATGTTCTTATAAACTTCACTGTGCATGGATATGCACTACACTGTGTATATTCACTTATTACAGTCAAATATAATTGTTTCTAAGAAGTTTCTTCTCTCCTCTGAATGTAATTGGTTAGAATGCTTGGTAGATATAAAGTCAGTGTTCTTTTCCAGAAGTCGTTGCTAGCATGCTTAAAGTGAGCACTCTACTCCCCCATCCCAAACAGAAACTTAACACAATTATGTCAAGTTATTGATATGCATTCTGAGAAGAGGATGTCTTGTGACTTTATACATTTTTACCTTTGATTTTATAGATTGGTTTTATTCACTATAGTAGTAGCCTTTTTGTCTGCGATGGCAATTTTTAAATTCCCTAATAGTTTTCCAACATTTCCATCAGGTCCCATAAATTCAAGCCTTTCTGCCACCATTTAAAAGAGTACCAGTAACCTTCAACAAAAGTACAAGGCATAGGCAACATTAGCTAATTATTGAGCATATATTAGAACAAGTAACATGAAATAGCAATTTTTGTAGATGTTGCAAGCTTTATACACATAAACCCATTTCATCCTCACAACAGTCCTGTCAGGTCTACACCATTATTTTTCCTCTTTTACTGGTGAAGAAACCAAAGTAAGAGAGCAATTAAATGGTTGAATCAGGATTAAGGCCTAAATCCAGTAATCTATGTCCTTGACCACTATGCTATTACAGTATAAATTTGGATCCCATATACTTTATTTTCTTTAGAAATTACTAAATGTAAGACTATATTTTTAACATGCAAAAGTCAATTTTCTCCAAAAATGCATAAAAACAATGCATGTCTAGATGCAAATGAAACATTTAAAACATTATTTCCCAGTACAGTTAGATTTGGCATCAGGTGAATCAGTGCTATCTAGTGACACCCAAATTGCTATGAAGCAATGCAATTTCAATAACAGCATATGGCAAAGCTATGAATGTTTAACATGTCGGCAAGTAATCTCTACAGAGTTCTCTTTTAAAATTACATTTGAAGCAGAAGAGGAAATCAGATCTGGTTAATAAAAGAGGCCAACACTTGGCAAAATGAGAAATCAGTTTGAAAATTTTACAAATAGGGAGTGCAAGTGTAGAAAGGTGGAGGTGGGGGGTAGAGACAAAGCATATTTTAGGATGACATTGTTCCACATTACTTCTTAAACATTTAAAAATTTTGATCCATTTCAATAGTGAATACATAGACTTATCACCATATGTAGCAGACGTCTGGGCTGAAATAATGCAGCAGTCTACACAAAACCAATGAGAATATCACATTTTTTGTAGTCATTGGAGAGGAAAATGTGGGAGCACATTTTTGCCAGTTAAGATACCAGTGGTCTTTGGTGCATGTTTTCTATGAAAATAAGTTATTAAAATGACTGAGAGAGGAGGCAACTTCAAAAGAGGCACGAGCTCAGATGGGTTGTAGGAATATTATGTTAATCATTTCCTGGCTTCTTGAATAATCAGAAGAGCTACCTCTGATTAAACATTCACATCCTGAAGAAAATGCTTCAAATAAGAGTCATTGGGACTCTTTCTGTTAAGACAGAATCCCCATTTTCTAGATCAGTTTTAGAAGACATTTCAGCAGCTATTAACTTCCCCCACATTTTTCTAGTGCATGGAATTAAACAAAGGCAAAGATTTGTGTTTACTGGTTCTTCTGAAAACTGTGGTTCCAGGAAATCAGTTAGTATAGGTTTCTTTCTTTTTTTTTTTAAAGAGGTACCAGGGATTGAACCTAGGACCTTATACATGGAAAACAGGCACTTAAATCACTGAGATACACCCACTGCCCAGGATTCATTTTAATTGAATAAAAATATACTGAGCAGCTACCATATTGCAAAGCACTGTAGTAGATGTTGGGGAGTGGGGGATGCCAAATAAAGATGCAGAAGGCATGGTCTTCAAGGAGGAAAATACTTATCTAGTCATCTATTATCCTAATAGGTAATCCTTGTATAGGTGTTTTGGAGCAGGGGTTGGCAAACTATGGACTGCAGGCTAAATCTCACCCTGACTGTTTTTGTAAAATAAAGTTTTATCGGAATACAGCCACACTCTTTGATTCACATATTGTCCGTGGCTGCTTTCCTACTCACTGGCAGAATTGAGTACTTGCAACAGACAATATAGCCCACAAAGCCTATCTGGCCCTCTACAGAAAAAATTGCCAACCCATGATCTAGAGAAAGGAGAAATTATCAATCTACGCTTTCATCCTTCACATATTATGTAAAACATTCCTTCTTCTTTATTGACCAATCCAAAGAAATACTGCCTAAGCTCTTTGGAAAATCATAGTACTTATCCATTCATTTAAGAAATTTTTATTGAGTGCCAACAATGTGCTAGGAACTTTCTAGGGGCATGAATTCACATTAGCGAACAAAACAGACAAAATGCCTGCCTTCTGGGAGCTTCCATTCTAGTCAAAGGATATTCATGTTTGTTGTTGTTAACATTCAAGAAGCTTTTATTGAGTTTCTGCTGCATATAAGGCAGAAGCTAGGCGCTCAAGAGAATGGCATAATAATAAAAACCATTACCAACCCGTAGGAATTCAAAGTCTTTACAAAAATAAAGTAGTGCAAAGGATTAGGGGATAAATGCTATAAAACAGACCCCAATGAAGTGCTGTGAGAGATCAGAGGAAGCAAAGATGCTCATGCATCTTTGGAAAGAGGCTTGTGGCAAATAAGGCATGGGAAATATTTTATCCACATCTCAATTTGGAAGTGGATCTCTGTTAGCATTATAGTTGTAGAATCCTGACCTTATTACTTTTGACAGAGAAATAACTATTGGAATATCAGAACCATATATTCCAACTGACTTCTCTCATATTGTTGCTGTGCTAAGAAGGCAGTGAAACATCCAGTAAGGCCAGACTGCTGGTGGAAGGGAGGGACAGCAGGAAGTGTGCAAGTCAGGTTCTCTTTCAACCCAAGGCTAGAAGCAACATCCTGCTCTTTACTCCCATGACAATCACTAGGACAAAAATGATCAAATTTCTAGAAACCCGTTTAGATTTTGAGTAGGACCAAGGTCCACAATTTCTGAAAGTGTAATATAATATTGTGTTAAGCTGACCAAGCTAACTGGACAAAGCCTGATGTAAACATTTGTATGTAGAATTCAATTCAAAGACTTTTTCTCTGTCTCTGTAGACAACAGACTTATTTCCTGGCCTCTTTCATCAAATCTGATTGGGTTTCTGTAGGACATACAGGCTTCCTTGCTGCCCCAGATGTTTCAAATAGAACACTATGTTCAGAAATCAGCCAGTTACACAGCATTGCTAATCTGAATTCACGGAGGAACATGATTTTGTCCAAGAAATCTCCATTTGCTACCTGCCCTTTTGCTCTCTACCCTTACTAAATATATGGTTTTAATTAGCACTGGATTTTTCAGTAAAATCACAGAAAGCATGTTTTTCTCCCATCCTTTTCCTCCCTAAAAGGAAAATAATGATTTTCAGTTTTTATTTAGAGAGTTAGTATACAACTTCTTTTTAAAGAAGCAGATGTTTTTACAGGATAAGATGAGGTGGGTGAGCAAGTGTTGATAATGGTCTTCAGCAGAGTTTTTGAAGACAGAATTTGCCAAAGTCCTTTGTCATATTTGTTCTGTGTAAGCCTGTGTATGGTGTAAGTGCACAATTTTCTCCTGGAAGTTGTTTCTCTCTCACTGAATCTCTCTGTGCTTTGTTTATTCCTTGCTCATAGCAATTAATGGCTGTTAGCACTTTCTCTCTCAATTGGCTATTTCTGTTCATATCTTAAATCTTTAAATAGCAGCTTCTAAAGCATATTCTGCATACTTCTGTCACAATTCAAGATTGTAGGTGATATGTAAACATTTTTATGTTATTCATTTTAATGGCTTTTGAAATACATCACTAGGGTATTATTCATATAATTTTATATATATTGCTTGGAACCAATAGTGGCAACCATGGGGAATTTGAAGGCAGTTTAACCCAAAATACCCCTGTAATCTCATTTATAACACCTCCCCATCCTTTGATAAGGCATCGTATATAAACTGCCCTGCAAATACAGCTTCGTGCTCCCCTGCAATCCCCAACATATTTAGCATCCTCTAAGCCTTTCCTATACAGAATTTTTAAGTCCCAAGTCTAATTTTTAAGTTAATATAAGAGAAAATAAATGTAACCATAGATGAATACTGAAGTTTGGGAGGTGCTTTCTACTAGATTGTATGACCTTTGAGGGCAGGCACCATCTGCCTCATCTTTGAGTACTTCGTACTCCAGGGCACACAGTAAGCATGCAATACATGTTAAACTGGTGATTTTAAAAATGCTTTAATGTTGTTTCTAGCTTTAGCCATTCTGAAATTCTAACAAAGATTTAATTGATATTCTTTTCAGTAATGTTTAGATGATACATCTGAAAACTTATAGGCAATCAAATCATGCTGACATTTCAAAAGATCTTTATTCTTTTGAAGTGGTCAACAATAACCTGCCAGCCATAATAATTAGCTAGTTGATTTCATTCTTGCTGTTTGAAAGTTGAACAAAAATTGACCAGTGGAGTTGGGATTTTTTTCTTGTAAAATCTGAAGAGAGCAATGGATCAAATTGCTTATTTAGGAACCAACATGGGTACATAGATGAGCACATTAAATTTTTAGGCATGCTGGAGCTACCCTCTACCAAACCCAGTTCCGTTACTAAGCCACATGCTTTCACCCCTCCATGTCTTTACTCATGCTATTTCACTTGCATGGAATGCCCCTCTTCTTCCTTCCTTCCTTACAAAGTTCATCTTAGTTGAAGGCCCTGCTCAATTAGAACTTGCTTTATGAAGCCAAATCCATTCCTCTCTCCTCTGTTTTCCATAACAATTTGTTCATTCCTCAAATGTGGTACTTGATTTTTACTGTCTCCCCGATAAACCCATAATCTGCAACAGGAACCACATAGATTAATCTTTGTGTGCTTCAAATCCAGCAGAGTGTCTGACATTCAGAAAGCCCACAGAAAATGTCGCTGAATGAATGCTTACAGCAGATCTACCATACTACCCAGACTTAATTCCATTATCCTCATAACACTGAGTGTGGGTGAGCATCTGTGCACATAAACCTAACTTATTGATTCTAATCTATGATTAGGTATTTCATTGATTAATTAAGCCCTCTGTGGATATTCCCCACACATAGTATATGAATATGCTATTACTGCATAATATACAGCAAACGTTATACTGAGACCATACTCAGTATACAAAAAAATACTTAAATTTTTAAACTTTGCCAAAGACTAGGTGCCTATGCTTATAAATCCATCAGAAAAGTGTCATAATTAGGATAATATCTCTGAAAATGTATCTCAGCCCTACTTTTTTTGTAATACAGTGAAGTCCTTCTAGTTTTTTAGGCACAGATTTTTAGGATGGTATTATGGTTTAGAAATACACCATAGTTTATGACAGTTCCAGGCTTCAAGAAGTCTCACATTTGCAGATCACATCAAGGATGGATTAGAACCCCATGAAGAAATCCAGAGCCAGCCCACCACTAACTGAATGTGAAGTGAGGTCTAACGGGGAAGTGGAAAGAATAGGATCTGGTTTCAAGTATGAACTGCATTAACTTTGGGACCTTCTCAACCACTCTGAACCTCTTTTTCCTCATCTGTAAACAGATGACACCTGAACTTGTCCCTGTCCGTATTTAAAGATTGACACAAAAGTCAAATGAGATTCCTAATGTGAATCATTTGTAAACCATATAAAATGATATTTAAATTGTTATTGTTCACTGCTGTATCTCCAGATCTTGGGGATATTAGGTATCCAATGTGGTACATATTAGGTACCAATATGTTGAATGAATGAAATATTGGGTCTAGGCTCTGGTCTCAATATTTTTCAGTCCAGTTTTTAATTTAAGTAATAATACTAGCTGTTAACATTTATTGAATGTTGCAAGCTTGTGCTCAATGCTTTATAGAGGTTGTTTTGCATAATGTCACACTGTGAGTGTGGTGCAAGGAAGTGACCTAAGCATTCTGATTCCAGTGCTCTTAACCACTGTGCTCCACTGGCCATTCGAATAGTATAAGAGTTTAAAGTGTTTTTCAAAGAATCTCCGTATATCTCTTCTTCCTACCACTTGTGTAACTGATAAATACAATCACATATTTCAACCTGCTTCAAATATGTTGTGTCCAGATTCCTCATATACACACAGATATCATGATGAAAGGTTAAAAAACATAGATAAATGTGAGGTCTGTTTATGTTGGAGGATGACTTGATATCTTATGGAATACAAGCATTGATTGCCAGTCCATTAGGATATTTTCATTCAGTCATACATTCAACTTACCCTTACTGAATGCCTAACACATGACAAGTTCTGTACAACACTTTGGGAAGCCAAAGACAAGTCAGAAAAGGTTCCATCTGTCAAGAAACTCACACTCTACTTGAAAAGACTAATGCAAATATAATTAACATACATCTCTACTCCTCCATATAAAGAGTAGGAGGAGGGAAGAGAGAGAAGCTGCTGAAGGTTGTGGAAAAGACATGAGATTTCAGCAAAACATGATGGAAAGATGTACAGTATAGACAGGTGACACTGAGAAAGAAGAATGCAATTATGTGTTATGAACTTGAATCAGGATTTCTTTTAACTTTGTGACTTGACTAAAAGTAATTACTTTTTAAATAGTAACACCAAGGAATGTTATTGATGGTAACTTTTGACCACAGTGATTCGATAGGCCATATTTCTTCATTCAACAGCAGAGAGTTCTGATGTCTTAGAGACCTATAATCTAGTCCCAGATCTGCCACCAAATGGCTATGTGAATTTCAGTCTCTTTATCTGTAGACTGATAGGTTGGAAGTGGAGTTGACATCAGGAGTCATCTAGCCCTTGACTAAATATTGTCAAAAGCCTGTTATGTACAAGACAACTTGCTAAGTGCTATGGGGTGTCATGGATGAATAAGAATGCACAGTGGTTAAAAGCTTGGGTGCTAGATGCAGACTGCCTTAATTTGAATACCAGATCTGCACTTACTAGCTATGCTATTTGGAAAGGTAATTTAACCTCTTAATGGCTTAATTTACATTGTAAAATGAGTTCCTATTTCAGATTGTAGTGAAGATTGAGTTAATACACATGCCTGGCACATAAAAATATTCAATAAATGTTAGCTGTTTTTAAGCCACAGAGTCTACTTTCAAGGACTTTAGGGTCTAATACATAAATAGGGTCATGTATATAAATAATTATTATAAAAATATAGCATGTGATCAATGCTATACCCTTAAGACCACATCACTGTTCTGCGAGAGTCAGGAAATAGAAGCAATCACAACATGTTTCACAATATTGCATTAAGGGAACATACCAATCTTTCCTGTATTGTTCCAGTTTTATTCTGTTATGCTGAAGTGAACACATATATAATTGTTGCATGATGTCTAGTATATCTCTCTAATGTATGTTTAGCATGTTTAGAAAAAAAAGATTCAAATACTAAGATTTGAAAAAATTAAGCATTATTTACTCTGGTTTTCAACAGGTTTTGATAAGGATTTTTGTGTATTTTTTTAAACTCTTTTTCATTAGGTTAGTTGTAGGTTTCCAGAAAAATCATGCAGAAAATACGGGGTTCCCATATAACCCCCTAATTTTAACACCTTCCATTAGTGTGGTACATTTGTTAAAGCTGATGAAAAAATATTATTATTATGCTATTAACTATAGTCTATAGTTTACATTAGAGTTTCCTGTTTGTGTTGAATAATCCTATGATTTTTATTCTCATAATATAGTATATATAAAACCTAAAATTTCCTGTTTTAACCACATTCAAATATATAATTGAGTACTCTTGTTTACATTCACAGTGTTGTGCTACTATCACCACTATCCATAACCAAAACTTTTCCATCACCTCCAATAGAAACTCTGTACAAATTAAGCATTAACTCCCCATTCCCTATCCCCACACTGGACCCTGGTAACTTAATTTCTAGTTTCTGACTCTATTAATTTGCTTATTCTAATTATTTCATATCAGTGAGATTATACAATATTTTTCCTCTTGTGTCTGGCTTATTTCACTTAACGTGATGTCTTCAAGGTTTATCCATGTTATTGTATGTATCAGTACTTCAGTCCTTTTTATGGCTAAATAATATTCCACTGTACATATGTACCCCATTTTCTTCATCTGTTCATTTGTGGATGGAACTTGTGTTGCTTCCATCATTTGGCAATTGTGAATAATGCTGCTGTGAACATCAGTATGCAAATATCTTTTCAAGTCCCTGTTTTCAGTTCTCTTGGGCATGTACCTATAAGTGTGATTGCCGTATGGTAATTCTATACTTAACTTTCTGAGAAACCACCAAACTTTCTTCAGTGGCTGCACCATTTTACATTCCCACCAAAAATGAATGAGCTTTCCTATTTCTTCATAACCTCCCCAACACTTATAATTTTCCATTTTTTTATTGTAGACATTCTAGTGGGTAGTAACTCATTATAGATTTGATTTGCATTTCCCTAATGTCTAGTGCTGTTGGGCATATTTTCATGTGCTTTCTGACCATTTGTTTATATTCTTTGGAGAAATGTCCAAGTATTTTGCCCATCTTTAAATTGGATCATATGTCTTTTTGTTGTTGAGTTATAGGATTTCTTTGTATGTTCTGGATATTAAGCCCTTATTGGGCTTAATATTTTTCATATTCTGTAGGTTATCTTTTTTAACATCAATTTTATTGATACATATTAATTAAGCATAAATCCATCGAAATTGTACAATCAATGGTATTCAGTATAATCACATAGTTGTGCATTCATCACTTCAATCATTTTTAGAGCATTTTCATTATTCCAGTAATAATAATACTAAAAAACAAAAACCAAACAAAACTCATCACCTCTCAGTCTCTCTAGGCTTCCCCTGCCATACATATCTGCTATTCTGTTTCCTTCTCTCTAGTTTATTTGTATTAATATTTTGTAAAAATAGTCTTATTATATATGCCATATTACCCATATGCATATTTCACATGAGATTTCACTATGCTATACAGTCCCAAGTTACATTTTTTAGTTTTCCTTCTAGTAATATACATGACCTTAGACTTACCCTTTGAACCACTGTCATACCCATATAATAGCTCTGCTAGTCAAAAACACCATGATGTGCTCTCACCATTTCCATTCATTTCCACCAATTTACAAACAACCTTTCAACCAATTCTGCACAGATTAACCCTCAGCTTTCCATTCTCTACCCTCCTTCTATTTTCTGGTGACCTATATTCTAATTATTCCATGAGTTTACATCATGTATGTAGTTCATAGTAGTTAAACCATACAGTATTTGCCCTTTTGCGTCTGGCTTGCTTCACTCAACATAATATCTTCCAGGTTCATCCATGTTGTCATGTGCTTTATGACTTCATTTCTTCTTATAGCTGCATCATATTCCAATATGTGTATATACTACAATTTGTTTATCCATTCATTGGTTGATGGACAATACCATAAGATCTTAAAGATGTTTTCCCACATTTTCTTCTAGGAGTTTTATGGTTCTAGCTTTTATATTTAAGTCTTTGATCCATTTTGAGTTAATTTTTGTATAAGGTGTGAGATAGGGATCCTCTTTCTTTCTTTAGGATATGGCTATCCATATCCTATAACAGCTGAATAGACTGTTCTGGCCTAGCTGAGTAGGCTTAACAGCTTTGTCAAAACTCACTTGCCTGTAGATGTCAGGGTCCTATTTCTGAATTCTCAATTTGATTCAATTGACCAATCTATCTGTCTTTATGCCAGTACCATGCTGTAATATGCTTTAAAATCAGGAAGTAAGAGTCCTCCAACATTGTTCATCTTTTTAAAGACATTTTTGGCTATTTGGGATTCCTTAGCCTTCCAAATAAATTTGATAATTGGCTTTTCTATTTCTTCAAAAAGGCTGTTGGGATTTTTATTGGGATTGCATTGAATCTGTAAATCAGTTTGGGTAGAATTGACATCTTAACAATATTTAGTCTTCCAATCCATGAACATGGATGTCCTTTTATTTATTTGTCTTCTTCGGTTTCTTTTAGCAATGTTTTGTAGTTTTCTGAATACAAGTCCTTTATGTCCTTGGTTAAGTTTATTCCTAAATATTTGATTTTTAAGTTGCTATTATAATTGGATTTTTTTCTGATTTTCTTCTCACATTGCACATCAGCAGTGTATAGAAATGCTATTGATTTTTGCATATTAATCTTGTATCCCACCACTTTGCTGAACTCATTTATTTATTCTAGTAGCTTTGTGGTGGATTTTTCAGGATTTTCTAAATAAAAGACACCCTATAAGGTGTCTTAATTACCTAGCCTAATTGCTCTAGCTATAACTTCTCGCACAATATTGAATAATAATGATGAGAGTAGGCACCCTTGTCTTGTTCCTGATCTCAGCAGGAAAGCCTTAAGTCTTTGACTGTTGAGTACAATGCTAGCTGTAGGTTCCTCATGTATGCACTTTACCATATTGAGAAAGCTTCCTTCTATTCCTATGTTTTGGAGTGTTTTTTTTTTTTTTTAATCAAGAAAGGGTGCTGTATTTTGTCAAATGCCTTTTCTGCATCAATCGAGACGATCATGTGATTTTTCTTCTCAGTTTACCAATGTGTTTTATTACACTTATTGATTTTCTTGTGTTGAACCACCCTTACATACCTGGGTTTTGCTGATTGTCTCCATTGTTTTTTTTGTACTCGAGTTCATTTATTTCTGCTCTGATCTTTCCTTTGACTTGGGTTGGGATTAGTTTGCTGTTCTTTTTCTAGTTCCTCCAGGTGTGCAGTTAGATCTTCAATTTAGCTCTTTCTTCTTTTTTAATGTAAGCATTGAGGGCTATAAATTTCCCTCTCAGCACTGCCTTTGCAGTGTCCCACAGGTTTTGATATATTGTGTTCTCATTTTCATTCATCTCCAGATATTTGCTGAATTCTCTTGCAATTTCTTCTTTGACCCACTGATTTAGAATGTACTTTTTAATCTCCATATATTTATGAATTTTCCCTTTTTCTATCCATTATTGATTTCCAGCTTCATTCCATTATAATCATAGAAAGTGTTTTGTATAATTTCAATCTTTTTAAATTTATTGATATCTGTCTTGTGACCCAACGTGGTATATCTTACAGAAGGATCCATAAGCACCTGGAAAAAAAAAATGTATATCCTGCTGTTTTGGATTGCAATGCTCTATAGATGTCTGTTAGGTCTAGTTCATTTATCATGTTATTCAAGCTGTCTGTTTATTTATTTATCTGCTGTCCAGATGTTCTAATACTGAAAGTGCTATACTGAAGTCTCCAACTATTATTTTAGAGGCATCTATTTCTCCCTTCAGCTTTGCGAGTGTGTGCCTCATGTATCTTCGGACACTCAAGTTAGGTGCATAAAACGTTAGTATACTTGATGAATTGTCCCTTTTATTAATATATAATGGCCTTCTTCATCCTTTATAAGAGTTTTACATTTAAAATCTATTTGCTTGATTTTAGTATTGCTACTCCAGCTCTTTTTTTGGTTTCTATTGTAGGGAACATCTTTCAGCCTTTCACTTTTATCCTGGTTGTTTCCTTATATCTGAGGTGGGACTCTTGCAGACAACATATAGATGGCTCATATTTTTTTAATCCATCCTATCAGTCTATGTCTTTTGATTGGGGAGTTCAAGCCATTAACATTCAGTGTTATTACTCTAAAGGCATTACTTACTTCATCCATTTTGTCCTTTGACTTTCTGTTGTCATATCATACTACTGTCTGTCTTTTTACCCTTTAATTTACCCTTCCTAATAATCTTTATTTCTATGCTCTTCTCCATGTCTCTCACCCTTGTTTTTTCCTTTCAGGCTGCAGCACTCCCTTTAGTATCTCTTGTAATTCTGGTCTTTTGGAAACATATTCTATCAGTTTTTGTTTGTCTGTGAAGACTTTGAATTCACCCTATTTTATTTTATTTTATTTTAAACAATTTATTGAAGTATATCATTCATACATAAACATACATAAACAAGTGTTCAGTAAACATCATGAACTTACAAAACAAATATGCATAACATCATGCAGGGCTCCCACACATCACCCCCCCACACAAACACCCCGCATTGTTGTAAAACATTTGCTAACAAATTACGAAAGAGCATCGTCAAAGTATTACTACTAACTATAGTCCGTATCTTCCTCCCCTATACATTTAAGGATTTCTTTATTGATTTATTTACTTTTTTACCCGTCCTCCCCCCCCGCCCCCCGCCCCGTTTTTGCTGTTTCTGTGTCC
>JAQZBX010038835.1:0-23258 GCA_029593785.1 Cabassous unicinctus
AAAAAAAAAGGCAAGCAAGATAGCATCAGGAGTCTGCACACCATCTGCGCTTTCACGGAGCACTAATGGGGAATAATTATATGGCTCCTGTGGCCCAATAGCTGCAGTGTCGGGAAGTGAGGCTGGTTTCCCAGGCCTTCCCAGCGGCTCTTGTCTGGCAGAGGTGAAAATTGGGAGTCCAATGCTGAAAATGCTCATTAAAAGAACCTTGAAAAAGAGGTCTGCTCTTTGAATCTTAAAGACAGTAATGAGTAACTCAGCAGGCTGTGCAGAGAAAGACTTTCCTTGTCCCTAAATTAATTTTCAGTGGCTAAGGGCTGAATAGGAGCAAAGTGTTTAAAGGTAAGACAGGAGGGGGAAGGGGGGGAGGGAATGGGGGAGGGAGAGAAAATACTTTTGCTAGCAAGGTACTGATAAAACTTCTTCAAGATTGCTTCTCCTGAGAAACACACACCAGCTGCTCCCTGGCAAGAAATTTAAAGCTGTCAAAAGTTCCATTTATTGCTGGTTGATGAGTCGGCAAAGAAGGTATGCTGTGTGCACCTTAAGTGGAATTTCAATCCACCCTGGCCTCTCGGTTGCTGCCAGGTCAGCAAAGAAAGCAGACATGAATGAGCAGGAGTGAGAATGCTTACCCAAAAGTACTTGGCCAAGAAAGGCAGGTGAAGGAGTCAAGCACTAGGAACCATCCCATCCCCTTCTAACCTTGGCAGAGGCTCCCCACTGGACTTCTAAACTGAGATCCAAACATTGTCCTGTCCAGGACATAGCAAGCCTAATTCCTGCTGCTGCCTCCTTCCCAGCAGATGCCAAGCCACCTGCCTGGTGGCTCTTGCCACTCCAAGTCTTTCTCGACAGGTGAGGTTCGCTTCTCCATTTAGATTCTATTCTTCATCAAGGTTGAATGTGTCCCATGCCTTCAGGAAGCCTTTCAGAACGTGCCAAACACATGACAACCTCTCCTTTCTGATACCCCTATACATTCCACCCAAACCCTTCTTGGTGGCACATACTCTTATATGGCCTTGTTAGGTTTTACTGTCTTTCCAAGGTCTTTGCCTGGACTCCCACAAGGCTGAAATCTGGAAAACCTACCAGAGCTGTGGATCATACCCCTTCCCACCTCCTCAGAGAGATCCCCTAACCTCTTCCCCATTTCACTTCTCTTCAGCCTCAAAAACCAACTCTATACAACTTCTTCTAGTTACCATCGATCTTTCCCATTACTGATGTATAACCTCACTTTGTTCCAAAATCTATTTAAAGAAATTTAGAAAAACGCATGCAAGATAAAAAAGTAAATATAAAGAACTGAGGAGATCAGGGGAATGGGAAAATAAGCTGAAGCTAGGGCTGCATTGAATGATCTTGCATAAAATGTGCCAGAAGGAGCGGATGTGGCTCCCGCCTCCCACATGGGAGATCCCAGGTTCAGTTCCTGGTGCCTTCTAAAGAACAGACAGATGACAAGCAAAGATGCGATGAGCAAACAGGTGAGGGAGCCATCGGGGGAGGGGGGATATTAAAAAAAATATGCCGGAGAGTTCTATAATTTGCTAGAAATGGAATGTAAATTTGACTCAGTTTTCTAGTGACCAAATCAAAGAGAAAAACATAATCAAAGGGAAACATGGAATAAAGCATAGTGTCCATGTGATGAAAACCTTTCTGCTATTCAGGGGATAGGAAATGAATGGTCATGCCTGGAATTAAGGCCCGAGGGCAAGTTCTCCTATGGGTCCCCACAATGGGAAGCTGGTGTGATGAAGTGATGCTGGGAGTAACAGGAACTATTGCCAACCTAATTATACCAGGCATTACAAAGTGACGGGGACACAGAGGGGAACAAGACAGGAAAGATTACTGTTGTCGTGGGTCTTAGATTTTCTAGGGACAGAGGGGCAATAAACCTGTTACAAATTGGTTCAATGGAGAGAGGTGGGAGAGGGGTACCTGACTTAGGGTGTTCAGGAGAAAGTCACACACCCCCCATCGAGGAATGAGAGGGGTCAGCCAGGTGAGGTGTTGAACTGTTTCTGTAACGTCCTCTGGCCTGTGAATGCAAAATGTGATTTAGTGACAAGTCTATGAGGAGCCTGTATCTTGCCCCTACCTCTTCATGGCTGAGATTCTTAAAGAGTCACGTGCATGAGCTCTCTCCACTCCCCCTTTCCCAGATGCCCCTCGGCCCCCTGCAACCTGCCTTTGGCCCCTATCCCTCCATAGAAAACCATGGCAGCCAAGGTACCAATGAAGTCTATTGCCTCTAGAAATACTTTTCAGTCTTCATTTCATTGAAAGTGTTCAGTGTGTCTGTCATCATTCATTATTCTCTGCCTGAATTTCACTCTTCCTTTGGCCTTGGTGACTCCTTATTTTTTTCTGGTTTTCCTCCTACCTCTTGGGCCACTCTTTCTCCATTAGTTCTGGATGCTCCTCTTCTTTCATTTGCTTCTTATATGCCAACCTGCCCCTAATGTTGCCTGGGCCCTCTGTTCTTCTCACTCCTTCTAGCTCTTCTCTCTCTCTCTAGCTGCAGCTTTTACTGCTCTGTTAAATAGCCACACAAGAGCACCTCCCATTCAACATGTTCAAAAGCAAACTTATTTTCTTCTCCCACTCCAAACTGTTCATGTCCTGAATCCCCTACACTCATGAGGCCACCATCCTTCCAATTGCCCAAATCAAAACCTCAAACTCATCCCCAACACCTTCTCTCTCTCATCCCCCATATGCAGTCTGTTGATTCTGTCTAAACAAACCCCCTATTTATTACCTTTTCTCCATTCCCACCAATAAAAATCACTAACATTTGTTGAGTACTTATGTGCCAGGTACGATTCTAAGTGCTTTATGCTTTACACATAATATGTCATGCAAACCTCCCAACCACACTATGAAGTAAGTACTGTTAGCATCCATATTTCACAGGGTAGGGCTGAGGCACAGATAAATTATGTGACTCTCCCCAGGTCACACAGCAAAGAAATGTGAAGCCAGAAATCAAATACAGGCAGTTTCTCCCTCTGGAACCCACTCCCTCCACTGCTTTTTATTACTTCTTGTCCAGGTTATTGCAATAGTGCATTTGGAAAGAGACCTTGACCAAAAGGGGGAAATGTTAAATACAAATGAGTTTTTATGGCTAAGAGATTTCAAAGTGAGTTGGGAGGTCATTCCAGAGGTTATGCTTATGCACGTCTCAGCAGGATCTCATTGAGTGCCACAGTAAACAGTGCCTCAAACAGCAGGGATTCTGGGGGCTCTAGAGACATCCTAGACACTATAGGCAGGGCAGACAATCTCAGATATTTGGTAACCTGTCAGTAGGCCTTTCTTTGAAATATATGCTCCCCAATGTAACAGAGTTAGGCTCATTTATAATTTCCCTACACAGGGCTCTTCAGCCCCTTTTATTTGAACCTATAATTAGCACTATCCTCATTAAATATATGTCCCAGAGACTTAAATCTTCGGTCTATTCATAAGACAGCTGAGCCCTGAATCTCAGCAGAGTTGCAACACCTACTCTCCAGTTCATTGGACTCACCCAGGACAACTAACAAAAGGATGATGATGAACAATGCCCATCCCAAAAAAACAACTGCAAGCAAGACAGTGCCATCCATCTGTCCCATGGGATCTAAGCCCCCTCTCAGTCAGAAACAGAGTGGGCACCACCATTCAGAAATCTCAAGATTGAGGAATGAACAAACATAAGGTGGGGGATGCAACTATGGACTAGAGTAGACTTATTATTCTTCTAGCAATGGAAGAACTTTTATCATTGAAATAAAGGCAGTGGCCACCAGAGGTTCTGAGGGGAGGGAGCGGGAAGAATAGTTGTAACATAGGGCATTTTGGGGACATTGGACTGCATGCTATTGCAATGATGTGATACAGGCCATTATACACTTTGTCAAAATCTATAAAATTATGTGGTGCAAAGTGCAAACTATAAGGTAAACTATAGACCATGGTTGGTAGCAATGCTTCAATATATGTTCATCAATTGTAACAATTGTACCACACTAATGAAGATGTTGTTAATGGGGGAAAGTGTGGGAGGGGGAGGTGGTGGGGCATATGGGAATCTCCTATATTTTCAATGTATCATTTACGTAATCTAAAGTGTCTTTAAAAAATAAAAGTAAATAAATAAAATGTGGTTCCTGTTTTCAAGAAAAAGTTTAGACAAATGAAATATATAAAGGAAAAATTAAATATAAGAATTATGCCCAAGATTACAATAATAAAGAGGTCACGGGCAGTCAAGTTTAGTAATAAGAGGGCAGACCCTCAAGTCACACAGATGTGAGACCCTAAATATAAAGAGAGATCAAAGACATTCAATATACACAGAATTGCCTCTTCAAAAAGATTTTTTCCCATTCTAAGTCAGGCACTCATGAATGATCTGTTCCATTCTAGTTTAGTTTGAAAGGTATTTTAATATTCCCATATTGTTCCAGTTCAATACTTTCAGAAAATGGATAGGCTTGGGTCTGGTTCAAACTGACTTACAAGGTGTTCCTGTTTTGAAAAATCCTTGGTTCAGGGCTTAGCTCAGTGGCGGGGGTGGGGTAGGAGAGGTCTGGGGAAGATTAATTTGGGGCTCAGCTTGGTTCAAGGTTTGCAAATTAGAGTAGTTCCTTCCAGGTGTCAGTTCACACTTGAGTTCACACTCCAGTTACACATTCCAGCCTGGTGTCTGCGACCAGGCTCTTCATAGAGTGCCATGCGGTTAGTTGACCTCTCTCCTCCCTGGGAAGGATCTTGGGGAACTTCCCCAGAGGCTCTTGCTGCAGGCACAGCAGCATTTCTACATGGACTTCTGCAGAGGAGGAGGCAAACATACCCACTCTGTGTAACCATTGTTCCCTGGTCTCTTTCAGTCCTCCACTCAATTGACACCTGGTCTCTGACACCTCCCTAATCAACCATGCCCTCCTCCCTCCCTCCCATGTCACACTCCTTTCCTTTCCCTCCCTTATTCTTCTCCCTAGCATTTATCAGCAACAAGGAGCTCTCTATATACTACTTGCTTGTCCTTTGTCTCCCCATTACAAGGTGAGCTCTGTGTCTATCTTTTTCATTCTTATCCCCACTGCCTAGAATTGTACCTGGGATATAGAGGAAACCCAATGAATATACGTTAAATACTGAATAAATCCCCTCAGTCAAACTTAAGAGATGTTTTGTTGGAGATTTCCAAGAAGAAGCAGGGTTTTGACAGAAAACTATATGTCTTGACATTATTAAGAGTATCTCATTCTTAGGGTTTCTTTTTTCCTTCTTCATAATATCCCTTCATCTCCTTCCTTTCCATCTCTGGTCTGTCTCCAAACACTAGGGTGAACAAACTAAAGTATATGTGCATTAATGGGCTGCCTCCTTCCCTCTGACCCTCCATTTCTCTCTCTTTCTTCTCTCTTTAGAGAGGACAAGTTTCCTTGGTTTTTCTCAGTTGAAGTGGGGGAGGCCTTTGCACCCCCAATGAGTTGGGCTTTGGCATAACAGAGTGGCTTGCTGGCGGGGTGGGACAGAAAGCAGGGGGGAGCAGGGAAGATGTCAGGCTGCCAGCTAGATGCTTAGAGAACTTCCTTGGATAGTACACAGCCCTCCACAGCCTGTCCCAGGGTCCCACCAGAACCCACTCTCTGCCCCCAAAGCTCCCGGGCCCATGTCCAAAGGGAATTTGGGTTTGAGCCTCTTCCACCCTCTGCAAGAGCTTCTGAGCTGCCAGTCACAGATTGAATTTACATTTGTGATTAAAAATTGACAAAATATAGAGCACTCTTGGTGAGGCAAAATATCTCACATCACAGTGTACATATACAAGATACGTGTGTGTGTATGAAAAGAATTAGAGTAAAGATTTGATCTGCCCAATCACAACAGTCTTTTAATGATCATTGATCAAACAAACCGTCCCTGCTCCCCACCATACACACTCAATTTTTGCCCTCATCCAGGGCATATAAACCACAGTGATAGCCATGGTGAAGTCAACTGAGCTCTCTAAAAGGGACACTGAGAAGTCTTCTGGGAAAATTAAGAATGAAGCCGCACAATCAGGAAGGTCCAGGAGATGGAAATAACCAAGTTTGTCTACTTAGAATTTAATTTCCTTGCAGGCCAATATGAAAAGTAAAGAGGAACTAAAAATGAAATATATTAGATATACAGTTTTTTCTCCACCTACTTTTATTATATTTGTCTTTGATATTACAGTTTCACTGGGATACATCTAGATGTGGATTTTTAAATTTGCCTTTCTTGAGATTTAATAGGTTTCCTGAATCTGTTTCATCAGTTTTGGAAAGGTCTTAGCTAACTATATTCTTTCTTCTCTGCTTTTGACACTGTTCTAAGTAGAGACCTTCCCATTCTATTCTCCAGGGCTTTTAATCTTTCTCTTATTTTTCCATCTCTTTGCCTCTCAAATACATTATGAACAATTTCTTTAGATCTATTCCACTTCACTAATTTTCTTTTCAGCTATGTCTAATTGGCTGTTAAATCTGTTAATCATAATGGTTAAATTTTAACTATAATAATTTTCATTTCTAAAATTTAATTTCATTCTTTGTCAAATCTACCTGATCATTTATAGTCTCATGTTCCTTTCTTATTTTCTAACTCCCTTTGTTGATTACTTTAAACATATTACATATAATTATTTTCTAACCTGCCTATTATAAAGACAATATCTGAAATCAATGTGAATGTGATTCACTTGCCTATTGTTTTTCAGGCTCTCATTCTTAGCACTTTGTTTCCATATTTTGTTTCTGATTTTTTTTTTCAAAGTATATGCTTGTTTTTCCCCAGAACATTATCTGTGAGAATCCCTTAAGGCCTGGGTTAAAAGTGAGCTCCTGCACAGAGGATCTGTTTCCTTCTGCCTGTGGCACAACCAACCTGGACTTCAAATTAAAACTCAACTTTCCATTGGAGGTTTTTGGACAACCCATTTAGGACAAGTTCTGTCTATAAATCCACATGATGGCATGCAGGTGGAAGAACTTTATAAGAGTTTTGGATGCCTTTTTCCCTTTCCATTCAGAATCAAGGGTTGACAGAGAAATTTTTCTTTATCTCTTGAGGCTTATTTCTAATTCATTGTTACTCTGGGGGTACAGCTATCTGGGGTCCTAAATTTAATGTGGGTTAGAGTAGTAGGAGTCTCCTATTAGACTTCCCATTTTGAACAGACTCTGGGCTTTTTCAATTCTCTCCTGTGGCTGTACAAACCCATGGTCAAATTCACCTAATCCCGCAAATGCCCACAAGAGATCCCAGCAACTCTCTGGTTCCTACTTTCACTTCGGCTGTGGTCTCTGAGGTTCCTTACTTTTTTCCAGCTCACCAATGCCTTTTGAAAAAAATGTTTTAATACTTTCACCAGCATTTTTTTACTTCTTTTAAGCAGGGAAGTTGTCATCAGAGTTTCTAGTCTGCTAAACAACTAGATATGGAGAACACAGCATTCTCTGTACTGTGCTGCCCCAGGGATATGTTAACTTCTTGCAATTTGCCATAGGTGTGTTCATTGGAACATTGGCCTCTGGAGCTGGCCACATGCCTGTAGCTGGTGCAATACATGAGTGCTCAGGAATGAAGGTGAGACTATACTAAAAAGTAGACTTTTAGCTTTGGAGAATTGCCTAAGGGAGTGAAGATGGGTCATTAACCAGGTAAGATCCAGGTCCTGCATTAAGTACTGAATTCATTGGGAGTAAGTGTATGGAGCTGAATGGTGACATTCCCATCAAGGTCATGATAAACTCTTACACTCTGATTTACCAGTTAACAAGAAGGCAGCTGAACGTACTATTTGGATTCCAGGGGCAGCATATTCCCAGCTACCTCCAATCGGAGAATTTTTCAGTAGTCTCTAATCCAAAGTACCTAGAAAGACTTACTTTTTTTACTAGGCTCTGCTCCAGGAAGTGGCCCTCCAGACACCACAGGCATGCTTGAGGCTTGTACATATACCCTGGGTGAGGCTGCAGTACTAGAATTCTCCATGGTGAATTGGATCCACTGTTGAGCCTATCTGATGAAGAAAAGACTGAAGAGCCACTGAGTCCTGGAGTAAAATAATGCCAGCAGTGGCTGAGGGCTATAGACCTCTTCCAGGACCATATACCAGCCTACTATTAGGCTCTGGTGTAACATAGAAAGACTGCCATTGGACATATAACCATGAGACCAGAACTGCCAATCACAACCTGAAGAAGGGCACAGCAGCAACTCATCATTATGTGGAAAGGAAACCAACATAGAGGGCTGACCAGCTCTCTGATGTTTGTGCATGCACCCACCAGTGAGCTGGATGAGGCAAAAGGGACAGACCATGGGTGTGGACCAGAACACATGGGATTCCATGGGATCCTGTACTTTTGCTACTCCAACTGTCACGCACGCATCCTGCCCTGACTGTCTGGTGCTGTTCATCCTGTATTTTCATAATGATAACAAATAACAATAATACTTAATAGTAGTAGTAGTTGTAGTTAATCTATCCTGTATGTTACTTATGCTCTGAACACAATCTTCATATAGCACAACAGCCCTATATGGTAGGTATTATTATTTTCCTCATTTTAAAGATAAAGAAACTGAGTCACAAAGAAACGTATTCAAGGCTATCCAGCTAGTATGTGGCAGAGTTCACCATATAACCCAGGCAATCTGACTCCCAGGTCTGTGCTTTGACTCACTACACTTACTGCCATGGACTGGATAAGATATTCTTGCAGTACTAAATACTATGGGTAAGATAATTCTGTAGGTTAATTTTTAAGCCATTAAACACAGTATAAGTATTTCTTTGTTTAGGACATGTGAACAAAGTTCAATTCTATAAAAGCACTGGAGGAGAAATTGACATTTTAGTAATCTATTTTGGCTCCATCTGATTTATAAACTATACTAGTAAGGAATCTAGGCTTGTCAAATGAGACATCTTAAAAAGATATGTTCATTGGCACCCAAAATATATTCACAGCTTGGAATTAAAATGTTAGAGTTTCCCAAGATTTGGGGCAGCAGTGTAAATCAATCAGTATATTGTTCTCCAACGAGGGCCACCACAATTCCTCCCCTCCAGACATTTGCTTTTGGCCTCTCCCATCCAGATTTGGAGTCTATTTCCTTTCCCTTTGAATTTGGGATGGGCTTTGTGAGAGTTTGGAACTTTTTGTGGATCCCAGAAAAGATCATGTCCTTAGAGCTAATCCATTCCTGTGCATGTAAACCTATTGTAGGTGGGAACTCTTGACTAAATTACTTTTGTTAAGGGTCTTTGATTAGATTGCGTGACCCAGGGTGGGTCTTAATCCTTTTATCGGAGATCTTTATAAACAGGAGAAACATGCTGAGACACACAGAAAAAAAAGCTGCAGAGACAGAGAAACCCCAAGAGGCTGAGAGAGAGGTCCCAGAGGCCAAAGGCTGGACTCAGTGGAGCATGGAGGCCCTAGAGAGGCTGAAAGAGATAAGGCTCAGAGGAGAGGGGAGAGATGAGCCAATTACCTGATTGTTCACAGATACAACTTGGTGAGACAGCACCTCTTGAAGATGCTTGATTTGGACACTTCCATGGCCTCAAAACTGTAAGCTTTTAACCTAATACATTCCCATTATAAAAGCCAACCCATTTCTGGTATATTGCTCCCAGCAGCTTTTAGCAAACTAAAACAAGCTTTGACTTGCTTTGATCAACAGAATGCAGAAGTGAAGCAGTGCCAATTCTAGGCCTACGCCTTAAGAGGGCTGGCAACTTCTACTTCTGTGCTTTTGGAAACCAGCAGTCATAGGTAAGAAACCCAACTATACCGAGACCAACCTGCTATGAAGAAGGCCATGCTAGCTATGTGGAGAAGACACAGGGAAGAGCTCTGGGACCCCAGACACATGAGTGAAACCTTCTTGGCCCTCCAGCTTAGCCCAGCCACTGGTTAAATGCAGCCAAGTGGTACCACATGGGGTAGAAAAACCACCAGCTGCAGCCTGCCCAAACTGTAGAACCATGAGAAATAATAAATTATGGTTGTTTTAAGCCCTGAAGTTTTAGGGTTGTCTGTTACGCAGCAACAGATAAATGAAATATATAGTTTAGTGTGACAAGCTATAGCAGAGCTTGCCAAATCTGTTATTAGGATGCTGTACATGAATAACAGGAGAAAGCTGGTAGCTCAAATAAAGGAAGAACAATAAAAACTGATGTGCTCTTGGTTTAGATCCAGATAGATAAAGACTTAGTAAAATGATAGTTAAATAAAAAAGCATAGGAATGAATGAATGTCATATATGAGAAGCCCTACCCCATTCCAGAACAAAGCCATACTGCCTCTCTGATGCTACCTGCCTGTCCCCTGCAGCTGCCCTAGACCTGTGCAACCTCATGGGCTCCAGTCCTCTTGGTATCTTCTCCCAAGAAAACCCAGTGTCTACTAAAAGAAAGGCTCGGCGATTCTGGATCTCGGGAAAGGAAAGGCATGACAGAGACATCTTGTTAATGAGGTGTTTAGGGGCACCAAACAGAGACATGTAAAGTGTAATAACCTGTAGTTACAGGGATAAGATGAGTAAAAATCTCTTGAGTCCATCAGGCCAAAAAGGGGGACTCTCGTAAAAGAGGAAATGAACCCACATGATACAGGTAGAAGGAAATAGGCCAAATACTCAGGTCTGGACCTAACCCTACATAGCCATGCTGCAAATAGAGGCAAAAGGGCAGGAAAAGGGAGTGGGTGCTGCCCCGCAGCCTGGAACACAGGTCAAAGCAGAGTCATTGCTTAGGGAAACCGGCAACACCAAGAATGGTCTGCGAGTCATCGTACAGTCTAGAAGCTATTCAGCTTCCCTCCACTGGAGCCCTGTGCTCTGTGTGCCAAAACTGTGAGTTTAAATAAGGCAGTCTCCCTTTGGCCTATACTCTGCAAGTACAGCCATAACTTGCAGGGAAGTACAGTCGATCCTCATTATTCACAGATTCCATCCTTGTGAATGTACCTACTCACTAAAATTTATTTGCAACCCCCAAATCAATAAAGACACTTTCACGGTCATTCATGGGCATACAGAGAGGCAAAAAATGAAGGCGCCTAACGTGCATGTTCCCAGCTGAGGTCAAACAAGGCAATGTTCTGCCTTCTTGTTTCAGCTGATACTGGGAACTCGTGTCCTTTTCGCAGTATATTTAGTGCCACACTTTTTACATTTTTGTATGTGTGCTTTTTGTTGATTCTCTCATTATTTAAATAGCCCCTAAACGTAGTGAAGTGCCTGCCGCCTAGTGTTCCTAAGCACAAGAAGCTGTAAGATGCCTTATGGAGAAAATACATATATTAGATAAGTTTCATCCAGGCATTAGTTATAGTGCCGTTGGCTGTGAGTTCAATGTTAATGGAGCAGCAATTTGTATTAAATAAGGTGTTTTTAATCAGAAACACACATAAAACAAGATTATGCATTGATCTCAATCGGTTAATAAAAATGTGACCAGAGGCTCGCAGGAACTTAACCCTGTATTTCCCCTAGGAACAAGGGTTCATTGTTTGCTAATTCAGTGTTTAAAGCAACTTTATAGAACATAACTACCTTCAATAACAAGAATCGACTGTACTCTGTGACAAGGTCATGAGAAAAGCCTGGGGGGTGGCGGGGGAAGGCGGTGCTAGCTGAGGCTGGGGTTTTGCGGTGAATACTGCAAAGTACTCCCAGCAGCAGTTAAGGAAGTTGCGTAAGAACTGCCTCCGAAGATAATCCAAGTTTGATTTTAGTACTTCCCTCCAACTTTGCCCCCTTTCAGAGTCCCATTTCAACCATTTTCTGTATGTCATAACTCAGTGGCTACTATTTTTTAACAAAAATTTTAACTTGATAATGACTGTAAATGAAGGATAATTTTCCATCAAAAGGCAATGTGACTCCTCACATAAATCTATTTCCACTACCAACAGGTATTTTTAATTGTCACTTTGCTTCAAAATCTTCAACCTGTTGGTAAGTGTGAAGCTAATAAATGCTTGCTTGTGATCAAGGACATATCTAATTTTTTTTTCTTCACTTCAGTGACATTTGTCCTGTATGCTCTGCTGTTATTTCCTAGTATTCTGATTCTCAAAGGAGGAGAAAATCTCAATTTGTCCTCTAACAGGTAGAAAACAGAACTATTCAATGAATGGAGGAGAAAAATGACCCCATCACTTTCTCTTTCCATCATCTCACCTCTTTATTAGGCTTTTAAAGGATTAACAAGAAAGCTGTCACACACTAGCACTCTATAAAGAAATTCAGGTAGCCCCTAAAGTGAAGGGGTTTCCTGAGTTTTCCTAGAGAGCTATGGATAGCAACTTTCCAGCACAGGGAGTCTGGGACCACAGGCCTCCTTTATCAAACTTTCTCATCCATCTTTAATGTTTGATGGCATAAAATGAGGAAATCCAGCAGATACAGAAGATTGGAGAACCAAGAGAGGAAATAGGGCCAAATGGAAAGAAATTGGGTTTTGGAGAGGGACATTTGGGTTCAAAGCCCAGTTCTGCTGCTTATTAGCTGCATATCCTCAGGCAACTTACTCAATATCCCTGAGCCTCAACTCCCTCTTTGGTAAAAAATAATATCTATTTGTAAGTTGCTTTGAGAACTAACACAGTTATTGAAATTGTTCAGCACTCAGTAAATGGAGCTGCCATTATTATGATAATGACTAGTGACTTCAAGGCCATGATACAGTTTACCATCAAATAGCTGTAAGAATATAGCCTCTTTTTTCTCCATGTAAGCCAATGTTTTCCACCATTTCTCCCTCCCTCCAGCCCCTAATACCTCATAACTCCACATTTGCAAAAAGATTGTATTATCTATGCTTATTTTCCTGCTTGCTAAAGATCAAAATGACTTTGAACAAAGTCAACAGAAAGCTCATATTTAGAAACATAAATATATGCTTAGCAGACAGATTAGTCCTGGCCAAAGTTAAAGGGTCCTTATAACATTTCTGAACATGGCATTTGGGTGAAATGCATCAAAAAAACCCTTAAACGTGTATGCCGTATGACCCAGAAATTTTATTTTTAAGAAATTTAATGTTAAATGTTAATGGAGAAGCACAAAAATTAAGTTATAAGACTGTTTTCAAAGTTTTCCTTAATAATTAGGGTGGGCCATAGTTTTTATTGTTCAAATCAGGACATTTTTTAGACAAAAAGGAAATGCTATTAATCACTAAACCAGGGGACAACATGTATGAACTAATAGTGCAAAATGGAAACAATCTAAATGTCCAGCAATGGAGGATTTGCTTAAAAAAAAAAAAAAAAAAAAAAAAAAAAAGAACTGTAACCTCTAAATAGATCTTAAAAGAGAAAATTCTGGTAGATGGACAAGTGTGCCTGATACATTAATGGAAAAATTCAGATTGCAAACTCATATGCACAATATGGTCCCATTAAAAATGCACATGCACACACATACCCCACATACCGGAGGGAGAGATGACACAGTGTTAACAGTGGTTATTACTGTGGGCTGGGAATATGGGCAGTTTCTATTTATCTGTATTTTCTAAAATTTCTATAAGGAACCATGTTACATTTGCAATCTCAAAAAAATTATTTACAGTCTCGTACAAAGTTGAACAGTGTTTTTTAAATCTCTTGTCTCAGAATCTAACCTGTTCTCCCAAATCTCAGGTGAAAGGATTTGAGCCTTCCAGGGATGAAATATTTATGCAATGCATTAAACAAAGCTCAACCTTACTTCAGCATTTGCAATCATTTTGCCCACAAATATCAGTAATAAAAATTCTTGCTGACATAAGTGTTACAATAAAGACCATAAAATCGTATCCCATTACAGTCCCAGACTCTGGCCTTTGAAAATGCCCCCAATTGTTTCTTTTCCCTCCTGATACAACCAGCATAAAAAAGACACTTTGCCATACTCAAATGGGTGATTATCTTTATAGACCAACCCATGCTGGGGTGAAACCAGGCTATTTCATTGTTCTCCCTTTCCATCCTCTGCAGAATTCTCTTAACCATGAAAACATAGATTTGGAATTACAAATTTCCTGCCACCGCACCGGGAATCTTGAGGTTGCAACTTTATAAAGGACAGACATGAGGACACCTGTAAACCTCTGGGCTCCATGAAATGCCTAAGGCTCCATCATGTTCTCATTAGCACAGGTTGGGAGCCTCCACACCATCTCTGACTCCTACTCCTTCATTCTAGTATCCAGCAGGCGCCAAATCTTATTGATTCTCCCTTGATGCTATCTCTCCCTTCCTCCTGTCCCTGCTCTGGGTACCTCTCACCAAGCTTATGGCAACAAACCCTACTTTCTCAGCCTTCCAACTCCAATCCAACTTGCACCACACTGTTACATCTATATTTTTGTTCCCTGACTCTGGACAAATCCCCTCCTTGCTTAGAACTTCCAATGCATCAAGTACAAAGCCATTCCAGGCCTTTTATAATCACATCACATCCATCTTGTTTCATACTATCTCCTCCCACAAATCTTCCACACCAGCCCAGTTAAGCAGCTCATCATCCTTCAAACAAGTCCCATGCTTTCTTTTCTTCCTACAAACATTTACAGCTCAAATACCACCTCCCCTAAGGAAAGCCCTTTGTTTTCAGCCAGTAGGCTAAATTCCCTCAGCACTCAGAGCTTGCTCTCATGGGTATGTGTCGCAGTTGACCTTTTCTATACTGATGGATTCTCAGGTTGCATTGCACTTACCGAAAAGAAAGTTCCTGAAGGCCAATATTCACTCACCTACTTCCCACAGTGCTTGGCACACAGTAGACCTTCAATGAATAGCTGTTAATTAAAGGAATTAACATTCTGAAGTGTAAGCAATTGGTTAAGTCCTTCACAATGTCTACAATTCTAATCAACAGTACTGCTTTCCTGTTCGTGTGTTTGTGGGGTGGCAAGGGTGTAGGTTTTTGGTTGTTTTTTCGTCATCCAACTAAAAAAAAAGAAAAAAAGAAAAAAGATTTTGAATGCCAAGTAGGGCCCACGTCCAGTAATTGAATAGCTGGCTGTTGCCTTTACTCTCCCAGTGGCTACAAGCTGACATTTAAATACTCTTCCCTGCTCAAATATTAACTACGTGCAGCTGGTCATTTGGGTTCTGAAACAACCTTTGATGGGGCACATTTCAAATACAATCCTAGAAAAATGCTCAACTTCATTTTCATTTTGCTCACTAAATGGTAGCTTTCCTCCCAAGTTCAATTAAACTCACTTGAAATTAGAATTCACAAGAATGCATTTCATTTAGATTTACTGGAAGATGTCAACCCCAGTTAATTGGCCTTGAGGCAGCATAGCCATGAGGTCCTTCCCAACTAAGCTCTCCATCCTTGACACGTACCTGTTCTTGTTAAATAGCATGGAGTGGGCAGCTCATCCAATATTTGAGACTAACCAATGGTTATACCACACTCTGACAAATAAATTAGATGTAGATTTTAAATTCCTTGTGTGCACCCTTCACAGAGCTTCAGCCTGGGTCCAGCAATGCTCTATTCTGTGGCCTGAAAATTCTCATTTATTTCAATGAATGATAATTTTGCCAGATAATTCAACAAACATTTACCAAGAGCTTACCTTGCACTATTCTAGACACTTCATTTATTCAACTACCCCTTATTTAATTCCTTCTACGTGTCAGGCATTGGGCCAGATGTTGAAGATTCCAAATCACATGAGATATACGACTCCTACCCTAATGGAATCTAGGAAATATTTTAGCTTCTGCTTGGCTTCTTTTGGAAACACTGTCTCAGTGATCAGCAGTTTGTGGTTTTTAAAGCCAAGTCCAAATTAATCCCAGATTTTCTAGAACAGTCAGATTTGAAATAGTTGCTCCTAAATCCGATTATGTGTCAGACAATGTCTCAATTATTAATGTTTAGTGGAAATGGTATAGAATAAACTGTAGGTTTATTTTTGTAGGTTATGGTATTGATTTTAAAATTTGTAAATTGCTGGAATTAACTGTTTGGAAAATCATGATAAACACCTTTCCAAAAAGAGAGACTGCCAATTAACCTTTATTAAGTAGCCATTATGTGGTCAGTTTTTTTGTGAGACAGAGAGGTGAAAGAAGAAAGGCAATTTGCATTTATTAATTACCCACACTGTATTCATATTTGGTGTTTTCTTTTATATCAAGGGTCTGTCAAGAGCCAGACCGTAAATATTTTAAACTATGGGCCAATACTTTTCTGTTGTAACTACTTGATTCTGCCATAGCATTGTGAAAAAACAGCCACAGGCAATACATAAATGATTGGGCGTGGCTATGTTCCAATAAAACTTTATTACCAAAAGACTTTATTACCAAAAGATTTGGCCCTGGAACAGTAGTTTACCAACTCCTGTTTCACACCATCTCTCACCTCTGTTCCCTTGCTCCAGCTACCTGCTCTGAAAAGCACTTCCCTGGATCCTCATCTATGTATCTTCCACCTATCATTCAAAGCCCTGTTTAAGTCCTGCCTCCTCCTCTTCTGATTCAAGTTTAAGAAACCTTCAAATAAATAATAACTTTTCTATAGCACTTGTAAATTTAAGGTTTTTCTCTCACACAATAATCTCACAAAATAAGCAATGCAGGTGTTAGCATTCCTACTGAGCCAATGAAAATCTGAAGTGATACATCTTGAGAATCCCAGGCAGATTAGTATCCAAGAGGGAGAAGAGGAGAAAGGACCACAGGGGCTCTGGTTCCTCCCATCACAGCAGGAGTCAAATGTTGTGGGGCAGTGAATCTGCCTTCCCTGGAGGCTGCCAGGATGGGCTGAAGCAACAACTGAAAGGTGTAGGTTTGAGCATATCCCCTTGGAAAGGAAGCAGCTGATACCAACTCTATCTTCCTCTCCACAAAGGACTGGTCTAAGGCGTGACTTACGGGGGGCTTACGGGGTCTGTCCTATGCAACCGTGAAACTGACTACTTTGTTTGTGATATTGTGGCCCGTTTGGTAAAGGATGCTTTCCTCCATCCCTGCCTCACTTCCTTACCCACCTCGCACATCCTCACTGCCGTGGGATTATATCCCTCAATTGAACATTAACACATAAACTTTGCCTCAGCTTTGTTCTCTAGAGGCCTTGAGCTAGGAAAATTGGGACCAGGAGACCCTCACTACTTTGGAGTTAGAGTACTCCCTGTTGAGAGTTCTCCATGGGTTTCTCCATGGGTCTCTCAAAGTAACTTGACCCATGATTATAAAAGATGTGGGTTCACTAAACTCAGGGTTATTTTCCTGAACTGTAATCCATTAAGTTTACAGATGTCTTCTAGCCCTCTCTGAATCACCCTGTGGGTATTAAGACTCAGGGAACCAGTGTTTTTTAGTTTGCCAAAGGGCTGCTGATGCAAAGTACCCTAGAAATGAGTTGGCTTTTATAAAGGGGATTTATTTGGGGTAAAAGCTTAAAATTCTGAGAATGTAAAATATCTAAATTAAGGCACCATCAGAACTGCTTTCTCACGAAAGTCAGCTTCCACGTGTTGACGCAAGATGGCCACTGATTTCTGTGCAGGTTTAAGCTCAGCTGAGGACAAAATGGCATAGGGCTTGTCTCTTTCCCCACCTCCTATATCAGTCTCAGCTGTCCCACTTTCTTCCTGAGTTTAGCTGTAAGTTAACAGGAATAGCGCATGGCTCGTCTCCTCTTGAAGCTGCTCTCTGGGCCCAGCCTCTTGGGGCTTCGTGCTCGTTGAACCTCTAGCACTCTCTCTTACATGGCAGGATTAAATGTGGTGGCTTCCTTTCCCTGTGTCTGTCTCTGTGTTTCTATTTATTTCAGACCCAGCAAGAGGGCAGAGACTCAAGCTGGCTCACACCACACTGATGTAGTGCAATCAAAAGCCCTAAGCCGATCTTATCAAGGAATCTAAGAAAAGGCCCTTCAACTGAATTTAATGCAATCAAAGGGTACAACACCCACAGAAATAGATTAGTTTTAAAACAATCTTTCTCTTTTTGGGATTCATAAAATAATTTCAAACTGCCATAGAGTGCAAATGGTGACACTGAGTTATATAGTTCTTTGTGTCTGAACGGGTAGTATCATATCTTCTGCGAGCATCCGTGAAACCACGGCAGACTAATTTTTTGGCTTGCAAGTAGAGTATAATCTCAGACCCTTCACAGTTTTTGACACCCACTTGTCTGAAAATAAGAGGAAACCTATTGCTGGTTATACATTGGGGTGGTTATAACCCCTGGCATGCAGTGGCACCATAATTAGCAAGCTTTCATCTGCAGTTGATTGAGATGAGATATAGGTAAAGTGTAAGACATTGGGTGGTCAAGTATTTTCAGCATTTGATTGGTAGGGGATAATGGTAACCATAAAGATGATAGTATGAAAGGGTTATATTTGAAGGCATTGGAGGCCTTAAAAAAAGAAAATTAAAGGCTCAGGGAAGCTAACAGCTAATTTAAGCATATTCTAAAAGCATGAAGACTCTGTCAGTTTAAAAGAGACTCATCTCCTGCAGCTGTAGGACAGACTGTGCTGAAAATCAGACCCAGAATATGATTTTTACATGTGGCAGAGATTGTACAAAGGAGATAAAATGTGTAGCCCTCATCATATCTCATGTCAAAATCAGAGCCCCCAAATCAGAGTCTCAAAAGAGTGAGACTATGAAACCAAGTTTCCTAATATAAAGTAGATGATGCACTCCATGACCCATCTGTGGAATCTGTACTTCCCCACGTGCTTGAGTTATACCGAGTTCCAAAGGAGGTCATAACCATCAGAGAACACAGTGAGGGCTGCGGAGCTTAAAGGTATGAGTACCACCTGGTCGCTTTGGGGTCCTCATTCCTGCAGACCAGTAAGCAAAGAAAGGATTTCTCTTAGGGGTGGCTTTACCAATGAAAAACAGGAGACAGGAAGGTGCCAACAAATAAGTAAAGTCTTCTCCCTTCCTACTCTACCTCAAGATGCAGTGGTTCTGCATGGCCTGGCCGCAGATGTCTCATGTGACCCAGAAACTAGCTAAGTTTTCTTGTGATTCTGTGGCCAGCTTGGTAACACACACCTTCGTTTCCTCTTTGCCTCCTTCCCTGCTTCACTCCCTTTTTCTCCTCCTCATTTTCACAGCCCTAGGACTGCAGCTGTCAATAAAGCATTAGCATGTGGAAACCCACCTAGGTGAGACAGTCACATGGGTACTGAGTTTCCAAGAGGCAGTGGATAGGAAATGCATTCCGAGCCAAGGTTAATGGCCAAAGGATCAGGCAATGATTGGGTCCTACACAAAGTGGTCAGCCATGGGCAAGCAGGCCCACACCAGGTGCCCAAGAGAGAAACTGAAGCCCTGCTGCCTTGGTGACAGGTGCACAAAGGAAATCAGGTGAAAGTTAGGGAGCCCTGAGTTGCCTTATCACTTAAGCTCCAGCTAAAGTGCAGCTGACAAAAAAGCCTTTCCCTGCCCTTTCTGTATCCCCTTTCTGAGCAAGGACAGACACCCCTTTTCTGTGCTCCCTCACACATGCTCCCCTCACACAGCTGGATCAGTACTTTTACCTCATTCTACTGTAATTTGCCTATTTACCTATCTGACTCATATCACTCCACTGCTCAACAACCTGCAATGGCTCCCAATCGTCCTTGGAGTAAAAGCCACAGTCCTTACAATGGCGTACAGAGCACTTCATAATCTGCCCCCAGCCCCACCTCTCTGACCTCTCCTTCTTGCCAATTCTGCTCCAGTCACACTTTCTATTCCTCAAACACCCAGGCACACTCCTGCTTTAGGAAGTGTTAGTACCACTGGCGGAACCCTCTGCTCGTAAGACTCGTCCTCCAGACACCATCACTAAGTTCCCTCACCTCCTGAAGACTTTGTTCCGCTGTGCCCTAACCCCCAACTGAATATTTAAACCTGTCTCTCTTCATCCTCCCTCTAAAACTCTCCATCCCTTACTGCCAGCAAGAGCAGCCCCCAAGCCCTCCTCTGTAGAGTCTGTAGTCCTCTGCCTGTGAGAATGCTATGGGGGCACAGAGGTATTAGCATCCAGTCCCTGAGCCTCAGGAACAAGGCATCCTGGGCCAGAGGCAGGCACACCTACCCATGACTACAGCCCTTGCCGTGGAGAATATCTGCTGTGTGTTCAAGGAAGCCATGCCAAACCCCAGCCCCATCACTTCCTTGTGTCCTCTGACCCTTCCAGACTTGTCGGCTGCTCTGATGGTTGGCAATGATGCCATAACAGTTTTCACCTATTGGCTTTTTCCCTCAGGTGCAAAAATTTGG
The DNA here is from genome assembly GCA_029593785.1 of Cabassous unicinctus. Taxonomy (NCBI): domain Eukaryota; kingdom Metazoa; phylum Chordata; class Mammalia; order Cingulata; family Chlamyphoridae; genus Cabassous; species Cabassous unicinctus. The sequence continues at coordinate 20,318 of JAQZBX010038835.1, forward strand.
GGATCTGTGGGGAGATTAGAATGGGCACATTGCATCTGCCTGCCTGTCCTTTAGTTGGTGTGTAAGTGGGACTGGTCTCCATTTGGTGCTCAAAAGAGGCTCCTACTAATCGTAAGGGGCCTTCTGGGTGTTTCAAATGCAGAGCCAGCTACTGAACTCAGATACTCCCAGCTTGAGTGATGGCTGGTAAGCTCCCTGTCTGGGGTGGAGAAATCACTCCGCTTGGTTATGCGGCACTACCTCCTCCTGCTGCTCGCACATAACCAAAGGACCGTTTACGTACACACACTCACTCTCATATTACATTCCAAAGGAAGCACACCCTCAGCCTCTCTGCCTGTTCCTACACTGTATTATTTGCCATTCAATTTCATATGGCCTGCAGAGGCAATAGAGGGCAAAGGGAATTACCCTATAATGTATTCCCAAAGTGCTCCCTGCACACCCACACTTCCGAGGACAACAATTTGCCAATATAACCTTTAATTAAGTGAACAGAAATCATGCAGACCCCGTGGTGTCGGAAGTCACTAAATAGAGGGAAATTATGTATGAGCTGCCCCCAGCCACTCATTTTAGCTTGCTAGGATCCGATAGTAGGGGCTTTAAAGTGCTCTAAGATAAAAAGGGATGCTGTCCTTTCCTCTGCATCCTATTTGCCAAGCAAATGAAGACAGCAAGAGGTGGCGCTCCCTAGAGGAGGTACACAGGGGAAATCTGAGCAGCCCTCAAAGAGCTGACATCCACCCACCAACTCAGAGATACTCTGAGTTGTTGGGCAATCCAACAACTGCCCTCGATTCAGAACGCTGACAAGGAGGCGACAGTCATCATCAAATCTCAAGGGCAGCATTCCCTGGTTGGAAGCCAGCAACACTGAGGGCAGAAGTCATTCTATTCCTGCAATCCTGAAGTGACTGCCTAAGTGACAGTGGATCTTACCTGGGGAGGAGGAAAGACAAGCAAAAGGTCCCTGTGCCTTCTCCCTCTCACTTACCCCACCCTTCCAGGCCCACTGCCACTGCCCTACATAAAGCCTTTATTGGATCTGCATTACTGCCAGACAGCACCCTGATCTGTCCTCCCCACGCCCATCACTGCCCTCGCCTCAGATCATACCACCACCATCACCCTCATCCACTCTGCACACGTAACAACCTGTCTAAAGTTCATGCCCCTTTTCTGCTCAAAATGCTGCCAGCATCTTCCTGCCCAAAGACTAGAGCCCCACTTCAGCCTCACAGTTCCAGGCTCCAGCCACCATCCCAGTCTCATGTGCCACAACACTCATTCACCTCCTTAGTCTCAAACCTGGACTATACTCTGCACCTGCCACCTGTGTCTTCCTTCACAAAGTGCCCTCTGAAAGGAATGCTGGACCCCACTCATGTCTCCACCCTGCCTTTTCCATATTTGTAAGTGCCACCTGTTCCTTATTGGACTAGCTTTAATCCTACTGCCTCCATGAAGCCTTCTTCCACTGGGGTTAATCTTTTCCTTCTTTGTTATAGCTTCTCTCACATTCCTGTCTTAAAACATAGTCATTGGAGGATTGTGGGAAGATGGCAATGGACTAACAGGCAGAGCTGAATGCTTTCACAAAAACAACAGAGAAAGAACCAAAATCTGTCCCCTTTGGGGGTCAGCAGACCAGGACAGTGCTATACAACTCCCAGGAGGGTGAGGGACAGACAGATGAAGAAACTGAAATGAAAAACGTGATTTACTAAGCCCCCATGGCAGCCGGGAAGAGCTCCCTTCCCCCACCCCCAAGATATTAAGCTGGGATAAAACACCAGGCTTACTGCAGCCAACTGAGAGGGGAGCAGACATCTTCCTCCCTGTCAGCTGTTTTAAGGGAAAAGGGAAGGGAGGTTGGGGTGCTTTTCTTCAGTGAATTCAGCTAGCAGAGCCCACTTTGAATCTCCGATCTGGACATTCAACACAGGAACACAGGAAAGCCAAGACTGAAACACCTCTGTGGAAAGGTGCATTAACTAGCACCATCTGTGGGCTAGTCTGGAAATTGCATGGACAATTCCAGATGGAGAAATAGTTGAACCAAATATCTAAGAAGAGCTGTGGAAAAAGAAAAACCAAAGGCAAGAGAGAAATTAGCCATCAGAGTAAATTCACCAACATATTCAGATACCTAGACATCAGCAAAAAAATTACAAGCCATACAAGGAAACAGGAAGAAATGGCCCAGCCAAAAGAACACACCAAATAACCTGAAGAGATACAGGATATAATACAATTAATCAGTGACAATCACACAACTCTCCTAAATCACTTCAAAGAATTTAAAGAAAATATGACTAAAGAAATAAAATGTGTTAAGACAATACTGGGAGATCATAAAGAACAATTTGAAATCCTGCAAAGAAAAGTAACAGACATTATGGGAATGAAAGACATGATGGATGAGATTAAAGATACATTAGAGGCACATAAGAGCAGATTTGAATTGCTTGAAGACAGAATTAGTGATTTTGAAGACAGAACATCTGAACTGGAAAAGACAGGAGAACAGAAAAAGAATGGAAAAAATGGAACAGAGTCTCAGGGAACTGAATGACAAAACAAAACACACAAACATTCATATTATTGTTCCCCCATAAGAAGAAGAGAATGGAACAGGGGCAGAAAGAATATTTGAGGAAATAATGACCAAAAACTTCCCAAATCTTATGAAGGACATAAATATCAATATCCAAGAAGGTGAACGCACCCTAAACAGAATAAATCTGAATAGACCTACTCTGAGACACCTACTATTCAAAATGACAAATATCAGAGATAAAGAGAGGATTCTGAAAGCAGCAAGAGAAAAGCAAAGCATCACATACAAGGGAAACTTGATAAGATTAAGTTCTGACCTCTCATCAGAAACCATGGAGGAGAGAAGAAAGTGGTATGATGTATTTAAGGTACTGAAAGA
>JAQZBX010038836.1:0-23260 GCA_029593785.1 Cabassous unicinctus
GTTCTTGTCTCCTTTGCAAAACTTCTTGAACCACCACTGCACTGCACTTTCGTTAGTACTTCCTGGCCAAATTTGTTGTTGATGTTGTGAGTTGTCTCTGCTGCTTTACGACCCATTTTGAACACAAATAAGAAAATCGCACAAATTTGCTTTTTGTCTAACATCATTTCCATAGTCTAAAATAAATATAAAATAAACAGCAAGTAATAAATCATTAGCAAAAAAAACATAAAGCGAGAAATGCACATTAAAATTATGTATAACATAACCACATTTATTTAAGAATGCATTGCCATATCAAACGGCAAATTTCAACAATGCAAAACCGCAATTACTTTTGCACCAACCTAATAGTAAAGGCTTTGGGGTTTGGACTTTATCCTTTAAGCCAGAGTTCAACAAACTATTGCCAGGGGCCAAAACCAGCCTGCCATATGTTTTGGAACAACCAGTGAGCTAAGAATGGTTTTTACATTTTTTATTTTATTATTTATTTTTAATGGCTGGGAAAAAACCTTAAGAATACTATTTAATGAGATGTGAGAGTTACATGAAATTCAAAGTTTAGTGTCTATAAATAAAGTTTTATATGAACGCAGCCATGCTTATTCATTTACCTGTTTTCTATGGCTGCTTTTGTGAACAAGGGCAGAGTTGAGTAGTTGCAATAGACATTACATATCCAACCAACACTAATATATTTACTATATGCCCTTTACAGAAGTTTGCTGACCCCTGATTTAAGTAAAGAGCCAACAGAGAATAATAATGCAGGAAAATCATGATTATACAGTATTTATGTTTTAAAATGGGTCAAATAATTTGAAGAGTCAAAGCTTTGAATACGTTTATTACCAAAGTAGCCCTTAGAAATTTATTCCAATCTACAAGGCCACAAGTTTAGAAGAGTTTCCAATTAATTAACTGGGCACTTGATCTCAACAGGTACCACCAATGAGGTTATTTTTCTTGTTTTTATTTTGTAACTTTAATGGCTCCAAAAGTACACTGTCATGTTATTTTCATTTAAATAATTTGCCCATCAGAGTGAACATTTTTTCATGTGTTTAATAGCAATTTCTACTCATGTGTTAAATAGCAATGTCTATATTCTTTACCTATTTTTCTATTGAGTGTTTAAACTGAAGTAAAAGAACATTTTATATATTATATTTAATCTTTAGCTGCAGGATGAGTACGTTTTAAATAAAAGTCTGAGTAAGCAGAGTCAGTCTCAGTCTCCTGGAAGGGAAAGCGTCGATAGCATGTTCTGGTGAGTCTGGTGTCTGCTTGTGAGGTACCAATTCAGTGAGTTCATACCTTGGATGATGTGGATACAAAATGGCCATCTGTAAAGTAAGAGCAAAATAATTAATGCATGCATTTATCTATTTGACTCATTTTCCTTGGATTTTGTGTACCAAGGGATTAGTTTGGGTTTTATTTCTTTATTAGAGAAGCTATGGGTTTATGGAATAATCATGAACAAAATACAGAATTCCCATATGTTACCCCACCAACAACACCTTGCATTGGTGTGGAACATTCATTACACTTGATGATAGCACGTTTTTATAATTGTACTATTAAAGTCCATGGTTTAACCTGGGTTCACTGTTTGTGCAGTGTAGTTCCATGGATTTTTTTTTTTATTCTGTTACCATATATGCAATCTAACATTTCCCTCCTTTTACTCATATTCAGATATATATTTCAGTGCTGTTACTAGTTTGTTCTTGTCTCCTGTTTTGCTGTTTGTCCATGCATCTGTTTCCTTTGGACATAAAATTTGTTTCAAAAAATTCCAAGGCAGTAGAATCTGTGCCTTCTGACCATATCTTACCTGCCACTCGCCATTTCTCTCAGCCAATTTGGATGCCTTGAGCAAGCCTGATGCCTTACTCATCAGGAACACATTTCCCTGCTGACCCAGAATAGCCATCAGCTCTACCACTTATCTTAGACCCACCCAGGCCACTTCCATGGGCGATTCCCCACTATGAGTACTTTGAGAAGTCACTGAACTACTCAAAGACAGTGAGATTTGGACATGCCCACAGAAAGACTTTGTGGGGACTAAATGTAAACCTGAAAAATCACCCCTGTCACTTTTATAAGACTTGGCTCTGTATTACCCCAACCTGGAATTTCTATTTTCAGTCTTCTTTGTTTTCCATTCTGCCAAAGGACTAAGGAGAGGAAGAAAAAAACATCATAGCATGAGGAATAAAAGTCTTTTCTTTTGACAATTCTCAAAAGAAAACTGTGATTAAAGTTATGAAACTTTAGTATCTATTAAATAACCTGTAATATGACATTCCATTTCAGACTCCTCTAATCTTCAGTCCCTTTATCCCAAATATTCAAAACTTTATTAGGGAAGAACAATTCAAAATCCAATATTCTTCAATTAATATGCACTTAAAATTGTTAGATAATAGGAAACTTGAATATAGTTTTTTTTTTCATTAAATATTCTCAGCTGTTGTACTTCTTTCGTGGTGCAATATTTGAATTTTTACTTTCTATGGAAAAGCTAATATTCTACTAAGATAAAAATTCATCTAATTTTTGCAGTCAAGGACATTAAAGCAAGTACTTATATTTTGTAGAAAACATATAAAACTTTTACAATATTCACTAGAAGGAACACAGTGAAAAACCAGGCAGATGAAACCAATCACATTTACTCTAGAAAGAAGCAAGGACAAGTGGGGTTCAATAGTAGGAGTCTTGAGGATGCAAGGTGCAAGTCATTTTAGTACAACAACAAATTTTTAAGTTTGTTGGTTGTATTAGGATGATATTTCTTACATGGCCCTGTAAGTCAAGGACTGAAATCTGAAGCCCATATTATCAAGGGACTCTATATTAACACAACAGTCTCTCCTGTACCCCTCACCACCCCACACCCACATACACAGTGTTTCTAGGCATCCAATCCATCCAAGTTTCTTGGTGGAATGGAAATATTATTGCACCCCCTAAGTTACTTAGATAAAGTGATAAACCCTCAATCTCTATTATTCCAATGCCCCAGACTGAAGCCTGGCTCCCATCTCCCAGAAAATTATAATGCATCTCTCTCCCTAAAAAGTATAATGCTTGGGCAACTGAGAAGCAATCTACATTCTGTAGATCTACATTCTGTAGAAGAGATCTACATTCTGATCTCAACCACAGTTCCTGGTGGTAGCTCTCAACCATTCAAAGAGTTGCCAGGTCAGTCAGTGATGGGGTGACCCAATATCACTTTCTCAAACCATCACTATAGGCAGTACCTGTCAGTTCTCTGCCAAATCTTCTATCGGCATGGGCTTAGTTCAAGGGCTTGTTGAAAGCTATGGGAAGTTGCATGATATTGTATCATTTTTCTAAGTACACTTTTCTGCTTCTTTTTTGAGAAAAGGCATCTTTTCACTAATCTTCCGATGAGCTCTCATACTTACTAAAGGGGCCCCCACAGAGAGTTGTAATATTGAGCTCATCCCTCCCACCTCTCAGGCAGAACACTATATGCTAGCCCTTTGCTATTCAAAGTGTGATCTGAGGACCAGAAGCACTGACATCACCTGGGGGATGGTTAGAAATGCAGAATCTCATTCAGCAAATGAATTTTGATATCTGTATGTCTCACTCACCCACCTATGAGACAGAAGGACATACATCCAAAATCTCCTTTTGGGAAAAATCCTTGCTTTTATCCAGTAAATTGCCAGGGAGAATGCACAATAAAATATGCTAACATCTCTAGGTTACATCACTTAAAGTTAATAAATGGTTTTCTCTGAAAATATGGAGAGTAATGGCATTGGATGTGAGCTTATTTAATTTGCAAGTCATGTGTCATATTCATGCAAATAATGACAAATCAGCCCTACCCTTGGCCTTCTCCGTCAAAATTCACACTTCACGTCACACATGATTTCTGTCCCAATTTCATGAAGGCTGAAATTTTCATGAAAATGTTTCTAGTATGAGAAAGAAAATATGAAAATTATTTTTATATTCTTTGGGACTTTCCTATAACATTCCAATCTTTCTTCAATAAAAGTTAGAAATCCTGCAAAGTTCTGCTTGACAATTACCTCAATATCCCTCTCCAGTATTATCTAAACTTCCCCTGTGATAAGAGTAATCGGGCATATAAATACCCCAGCACTATTCCAACCAGGCATTTTTAGGGAAAGGGCCTGAAAAGCTGAATGCTTAGCAAGCATGATGGGTGATTCTTAGCAACAAGGAATTTTGAGAAACTTGGCAAGTTGTTCTGACACTTTAGAGGGTATCACATTTACCAGGGTGCATTCTTGTTAAAAAAAAAAAGGGCCAGGTTTCTGGATCCCAGCCTGAGATCCTGATCCAGTCAGGTGGTGGAAGAACACAGAACGTGCATTTTAAACAAGTTCCCCAGATGATGCTAATGAAATGATCCAAGACCCACCCCGTGAAAGGCACTGCACTGGGACATTACCCCACTGTACAGATTTGGCTCCATCTGGGACTCTGGCACTAGAGCTGTTCCCAGGCCATAGTTTACTGGATCATATTTCTGCTGGTTATGGTTCAGACCTTTACAGCCCAATTTAACACAAAATGTGTTCTTGCCTCAATGACGTTGCCGACTAGTTCTCTGTAATTTTCCTATCAACAACTGAACTCCCTACCAGTCCTTTTGCTCCTCAGCAGTTACGGTTCCTGTCCTCAAAGCCCAAATTACCCTTGATAAGGTCATGGAAAAATTCTTCGGGCTCTATCCAATGCCAACTGCTTGAGCAGAACTTTGCTGTCTACCTGCTGCCTGCCTTGTGGATCTCTGTCATTTGCCCTGGTCCTTTTATTTTTTTATTTTGAGCAGTGGTTTTCATACTTATTTTTAGCCATGAAACTCTTTTATCAAAAAAAAAAAAAAAAAAACATCTTATATGGAACGCCCATTTTTTTAAAATCCAGAGAAACAGAGCTCCTGTGACTGAGATGGGTGGGAAGAGGGAAGGAAAGTGCAGGCAGAACCTAACTAGACATCCTTTCCACTCTCCAACACACACTCACACAATTTACTCACACTCAGACTCACACACTCATACACACACATTCACACACACAGAGGACCCTGAGACTGGTCTTCAGAACCTTGTGGATTCATGGAACACAGTCTGAAAACTTCTATCCTAAGCCACGGTTCAATTTTTTGGCTACAGTATTGCACTGTCTTCCTAGGCTTCAATGGCTGCTTGTAAATCGATATTCAAAAGTACAGGATCACACTCTCTTCTTAAAAACTAACTCATGAAATTCACAATTCCAGGTCTCCTTCACTCTATGGGTTTGGTTAAAATTCCTCTCCCAGCATTTCCTCATTGGGCCCATTCAATCACTTATCAAGCCTGGGGTGTTGCAAGCTCATACACATGATCTGGAAAAACAAATTCACAAATTAGAGTTAGAAATCCTGTGCAAATGAAATATTTAATGTTTTCGGTACCATTGTAAATGATACTGTTCTTAACTCTGAATTTATAATTTTTCAACGTTAAGTGTATTTTCTATACAATTTTTTAAAATTCTATGTTATATAAATAACATAAACTATGTCATTTTATTCATTTTTAAGTGTATAATTCAGTGGCATTAATAACGTTCACTATGTTGTTCTGCTATTACCACTATCTATTTCCAAAATGTACCACTCCAAACAGACTCCATACCCATTAAGCAATAATTTCCCCATTCTCCCCTCCACCAGCTCCTTGTAACCTCTAACATACTTTCTGTCTCTATGAATTTACCTATGCTACATAGTTCATATAAGTGAAATCAAACATTTTGTGTCTGACTTATTTCACTCACATAATGTTTTTTTTAAATAAAAAGATACTTTTATGGATTTGACTTTGAAAAAGCAGATTTGAACTTTATGTTCTTTTAAAAGTAGTAAGATCTGTATCTCTTTAACAACCAAGGAAATGATAACGTTAAAGTACAAGAAGCTATTATGACAAAACAGATTATCTTTTCTTTGTATATTGATTATTCAAGAAGAAAACTATAAATTTTTATTAAAACAGACCAATGATGTCAAGGTTTATCCGTGTTGTAGCAAATATCAAAACTTCATTTCTTTTTATGGCTGAATATTATCCCATTGTAAGGATATACCACATTTTGTTTATGCATTCATCTGTTGGATAGACACCTGGGTTGCTTATAACCTTTTGGCTACTGTGACCAATGCTGCTATGAACACTGGTGAACAAGTATTTATTTGAGTCCTATTTTACACAGTCCCTTTGGGTATACGCCTAGGAGTAGAAGAGCCAGATCACATGGGTAATTCTATGTTTAAGTATTTGAGGAACCATCAAATTGTTTTCCACAGTGGCTGCACCATTTTACATTTCCACTAACAATGCTCAAGTTTCTAATTTCTCCACATCTTCATCAGCATGTGTTATTTATTTATTTTTTTAATAATAGCCTAGTGTGTGTGAAGTAGTATCAGATTGGGGTTTTGATTAGCATTTCCCTAATGAATAATGATATTGGGCATCTTTTCATGTGTTCTTAGCCAAATGTGAATTTTGCATATTGACTTTGCAAAGTGCAACCATGCCAAGCTTGTTTATTATTTTAAGTACTTTCTGGAGATTCTTTGGAATTTTCTAAGGCAATTATATTGTCTGAAAACATTAACAGTTTTATTTCTTTTTTCCACACTACTTGTCTTTTATTTCTTTTTCTTTTCTTATTGAACTGGATAGAACCTCCAGAACAGTGTGAAATAGGAGTAGCAAGGCTGGATGTCCTTGTCTTGTACCCAATCTTAGGGAGAAAATATTCATTCTTTCAACATTAAGTTTGATATAATCTAAAGGTTTTTTTTGTAGATCTCATTATCAGGTTAAGGAAGTTCTATTCCTAGTTTTTGAGAGTTTTTATCATGATTGGTGTTAAATATTATCAATAACATAATATGGGTTTATTTCTTCAGTCTATTGATATGGTAAATTTCATTGATTGAATTTTTAATGCTAAACCAGCCTTGCATATTGGGGGCAAACCTCACATGGCCTTGTTTCTGTTCCTTTTTTTTTTTTTTATTTCAAGATACTTTTATTTTATTGATTTCTGGTTTAATTCTGTTATTATCAGAGAACATAGTTTGACTTCAATTATTTAAAATACATTAAGCCTTGTTTGATGGGCTAGAGAAGAGTCTAACTTGGTGACTATTCCATATGCACTTGGACAGAATATGTTGTCTGCTGTTGTTGGGTGGACTGTTTCATACATTTCAACTGGGTTAGGTTGGTTGATAGCGTTGTTCAGGAATTCTATATCTTTACTGATTGGCACTCTACTTGTTCTAGAAATTACTGGGAAAAGACTACTGAAGTCTCCAACTGTAATTATGGATTTATCTATTTCTTCTTTCAGTTTTATCAGTGTTTGTCTCCTGTATTTTGAAGCTCTTGTTGTTAGGTGAATACACATTCAGGATTACCATGTCTCCTCGGTGAATTGACTCCTCTATTATTAGGTAATGTTCCTTTTTATCCTTGGAGATATTCCTTGTTCAGAAGTCTACTTTATGTGATATTAATATAGCCACTCCAGCTTTATTTTCATTAGTTTTTGCAGAGTGCATATTAATTTGTTTAGTGGTTGCTCTGTTACAATATGCATACCCAACCTTTCTCACTATAATTAGAATTAATATTTTAACACTTCAAGTAAAATGTAGAAGTCTTTCTAATATACAGCTGCCTTTACTCTCTTCGTTTATATTTGTCATATGTATTATATCTACAACTGTTGCGGCTGTCACGATGAGAAACCCAAAACGGCACTTGGAGGAGTGGAGGAACCAGGCTTTACTACGTGCGCGGGCCCAGAGGAAAGTTCAGTTTCCAAATTCTGGGCCCCCAGCCCCAGTTCTCTGGAGTTTTTATTGGGGTCTGCAGGCTCCCATTCATTGGCTAGTGAATTGGTGCATGGAATTTTTCCATTACCTTAGGAACGAAGCAAGCATGGTTACAGAAGCAGAACTGCAGGTTACGAAATCAAATAGGCAGGGTTACAGAGCCAGAAGCACAGGTTTCAGTTCTAAGGTGGGAGATTCTTGTCAGAAAAGGGGGAGGGGGAGGGCTGCAGTGACTTTTCCTTATCACAACCATTGAAAACCCCATCAGAAAAGCTGTAATTTTTGTTTCAACAGATGCACCTTAGTAGTAATAGCTGATTTAAAGTCTTTATCTGATATTTCCAACATCTGGATGAACTAGGAGTTTCATCTGTTAATTATCTTTTCTCATGAGAATTAGGCACCCTTTCCTATTTCTTTCTATATCAAGTAATTCTGGATTATATCCCAGTCATTCTGAATACTATGTTGGGTAGAGTCTGGGTCTTATGAAATATCAACCAGGGGTTGAGTCGGACATTTTATCAAGCAATATATACAGTAAGATTCATAATGCAAGCCGTCTCACTTTCTGTGTGCATTGATTCTAAGCCCAGTTCTGTTATCAAGGTTTTGCTATGCTGCTTTGGGTCTGTCCCACTAACGTAGCACTTAGGGGTTAGTCTGAAACTTGGGTAATGGTTTAAGTCTTAGTTCTCAAAGCCTTTGCTGTTTCTCTGGATCTTCTCAATACATGTGTCGCTCAGAGGTGCTCCTTGGACTTGTTCAGGCTCAAGCACCCAATTAAGGTCCTCTTCTCTATCTCTCTCCTTTCTGAGATACCCTCCATAATCTCAGACCCCCAAAGGCCTCTTTTCTGCTCACTCAGCAGAAATACAGAGTTTTTCCCCTTTATCAGTCACTTCTCCAAGGTTTACTCTATTCACAATCCTTCTGCTTCTGTTTAATTTTCAGTCTTCAGATAGTTGATTTTTGTATTTCATCCAAATATTTTCAGTTGTAATCACTGGAAGAGAGAGGCTTCCACTACTCCATTTTGAACAGCACCAGAAGACAGACAAATCTACCCATAAATATTATGAGACACAGTAACACATGAAGTACCAGATAATTACCTCATTTAATCAACCTATATCTAGGGCTAAAATGTGATGACACTGGACCACAATTTTATTGAATATTTTCAACATTATGGATATTAAATATAAGTTTCAGGGGCAATTATAAAAAGTTATTAGATGATACTCCCTGGCATGACTTTTGTAATGCCCAAATACCCAAAATCATTTTTCAAAAGTTGTATAGAGGGGAAAACACTAAAAATAGCTATGCCTTGAATCACTTATGCCATAGTTTCAGTTTGTGTGTACTTTGAAGGGAATCAAATCCATCTATATCTATATCTATATCTAGCAACTAAATATTGCTCTTTTGAGCCACTTGATATTTCAGACCTTAGGAGAAGTTTTTCTTTCCCTTTAAAAACAGGAAGTGGTGATAGGCCAAATGTAAACTAACTTGAAAATCTTAAGAGGGTCATGTCGAGTTCACAACTTGAAATACACAGTTCATGGATGCATTCTAAACTTGGCAACACTTGTTTATTTGCTGTCTGCAGTCTCAAATAGCACCTGGCATTAGGTGATTTTTATAGAAATGAGAATCCTTCCATTTTTATGGTATTCCTGCATATCATTTTTCAAGCAGGAAAGGGATGGGGTTAGGAAGCATAGGGTAAAAAGAACAGGAAATTTTGTTAAATGTTAAAACTGTAGGTTATAGCTATTGCCTAGCTCAGTTAAAACACAGTAAGTATTTGGTTAACAGTAAAAATTAACATATCTATGTGACTGGGTCTGATCTGTGAAAGAGCCTATTTAAAAATTTATAATGCTATATTTAAAAATATAAGCAATACATTTGTGATTTAATTTACTATATGTTTTGTAAAGACAGCTATATAAAAACAAGATAGACTTCCAGTTTCAACTCCAACATGTAACTTGGAAGTCATCATTCCCAAACTTACAACAAGAAATAGCTGGAAAAACGAGATCAATGGCAGTTTCTGGACCCATCTGTAAACTAAGAACACACAGAAAACTGCCATCTGAAATCTGGAGAGACAGGCACTTAAAAATAGAGACAGAAGCCAAGAACTGCCTCCCCACAACAGAAGCCAGTGAAGCAATAAACTGGTGGAAACACTAAGAAATTAGAAAGAATTGTTGGGGACCTAGTGTGAGCTCTTCTGTGAGCTTTGCTCTTATGGGGGCCCTATACTTTCATGGAATTTACCTTCAGGAACTCTACCACTTTTCATGGTGAATATTTGAAAAAGATTCCCCCCTCTTAACCCTGATGGGTGAGATGGAGGATTCCATTATGAAACATATCCAGAGCCTTCTTCCTACAAAGACCTACTCTCCAAGGAAAGAATATAGATAAGTGATATGAATGGCAGCAATGTCAAAGGGGTGAGATGGAGGAATTGGGAATATTCTGTTATAAAGTATGTATACTACACATGAAATAATATAGTGCTATTTGAAGGTGAATTTAAAATAGTTAAAAGAAAATGTATATTGTAAACTCTCAGACAACCACTAAAATTCTTAAGAAGTATAAATAATATGTTAAAAGAGTTGATAAAATAAAAATTAAAATGCTCAACTAAAACCAGACAAGGCAGAAAAAAGGGAAAAATAAATAAAGCAAATACAAAAAATATAAAAAGCTGCAAAGATGATAGATCTCAATCCAACTATATAAATGATCACTTTCAATGTGAATGGTCTAAGTACACCAATTAAAAGAGAGAGATTACCAGAGTGGATAAAAAATAAGACCCAACTATATGTTCTTTGCATGAAACCAAACTTTAAATAAAGAAGGACGGATAGCTAGAAATAAGGGACTGGAGAAAGATTTACCATGTTAACTCTCATCAAAAGAAAGCTAGAATAGCTATATTAATTTCAAACAAAGCAATTTCAGAACAAGAAAGACTACCAGAGATAAAGAAGGACATTGCATCATGATAAATAGGTCGATTATCCAAGAAGACGTACCAATCCTTAATGAATATGCACCTAAGAGAATATCAAACTGTACAAGACAAAGCTGACAGAACTAAAAACAGAAATAGACAAATCCACTATATAGATAGAAATATCAACACCCCTCTGTCAGTAATTGACAGATCAAGAAGGCAGAAAATTAGCAGAAACAATTCAACTTCACAAGTCTATCAATTAACTTGATCTAATTGACATTTATAGAATACTCTATCCAACAAGAGCAGAGTGCATATCCTTTTCATGGTCACATGGAACATTTACCAAGATAAGCTGGAGTATCTTCAATGTCAGAAAATAAGACCACAACGATGAGGTAGATATAAGGGATACACAGGAACCAAGTGAAAGAACTCCCAGTAGTCTAGTACTTAACATACTTGATCTCAATTGTTTTACAATTTGTGTAAAATAAATAATATTGTATTGTATTGTAATCCAACATGTGAAATAAATATTCTTCAAGGAGATGGGGCATAACTCCCCACCCCGTAAGTGTGGATTGTGCATAGTGACTTCAAAAGGGTACATATAGAGATGGGGTGTGGGGGGGAGTAACTTTACAGCAGAAATAACTTGACAAACACCATCTCAGCCAGGTGATCATGGTTAGCATCAACAGCGATAAGTCTTGATATGAAGTAATGACAATGCCACTTTATCTCTGTGGTCCTCCTCCCAAGAAACCATAATAACCCTTGTATTACTTTGGAAAAAAAAACGTCAAAAAAAATTTCGATAGAGGTGCAGCCTACAATACATCTGACTAATATTCCTCAAAACTGCCAAGTCATCAAAAACAAAGTCTGAGAAACTGTCATAGACCAGAGAAGCCCAAGGTGACATGACTAATAAATGTGGTTCTCTAGATGGAATTCTGGAACAGAAGAAAATATATTGGGTACAAACTCAGGAAATCTAAATAATGTCTGGACTGTATTTATTAATAACATACTGGTACTGGTTCATTAGATGTAACAAATGTGACATACTAATATAAGATGTTAGTAATAGAGAAAACTGGGTGTTGGGCATATGGAAACCCTCTCTACTATCTTCACAATTTTTCTGTAAATCTAAAATTATTCTAAAATGAAAAAATATTTAAATCCAAAGCTGATTTCTCTTCTCCAATCCCCCACTCCTCATATTAAGTAAGATACATGGATCCACACATGTTAAATTTGTGAAAAGTAAATTGAAAACAATATTTCCAAAACCCTCCTTTTGATCATCCTCAAAATTGGGATAAGACAAGCTAATTTATTGTAAAAAAAAATATTATGTTTTGTTTTCTTTTTAATTCTCCCTACAATAAAATAATCAAACTTTAGTGTTCCCTTGTCTGATAGGGCTTGTGTTGTAGGGCAAAAGCTGAAGTTGTATGAATATGACTTTACTTCCTGGCTTCTGTTTACAAAAGCCTAGATTCTTTGAGTAGATTTCAATAGATATTCCTCACATGGGGCGAGACAAGTGAGGGAAGTATTGGAGAAGATGAAATATAGGAGCAAGGAGAAAGCAGGAAAAGAATGATGACCCAAATCAAGGTATGATAGAGACATCCTTGAGTCTTATGAATTGTAGGAATCCTAAACCTGTTTCCCAGAAGATGGCCAAACCTCAATGGGCAGAATGGATCAACCTAAGGAGGCAGCACTCAAAATAGAGCTCTCAGTCTTGGCAAAGATATCAATGCCCAAACTAACCTTGAACCTGCAAAGCCCTCTACATGGGCCCATACCAGAGTTGGCTTCTAATGTCTGTACTGCCTAAGACACCAGGAACTTTCTTTCAATCTCCAAGGAACCTCAATTTTGATTGAAGTTCAGTTTCCTGCTAGGTCAATGAGTTCCAAACTGAGAGTCAAATTTGACTGATTTTTTATAAAAGTAATTTAATTTTTTCCCTTTGAGTTTATAGAGTAAAAGTCACATCTGCTTCAGAAACAAATCAAAGATATACTACTCAGAGTATATCAATGCCTGAACTCTGAGTCAAAGAAGGAAAAACTGCTTATAAATATCATACCAGACCGAAGAAAGAGAAAGGACCCTTGGAAGATGCTCTCAGCAAGTATTTTATAATAAAAGCACATATTGAATCACTAATTGAGCACTGATATCCCTGAAATATTCTAGTACTTTACATACTTGATCTCAATTTTCCCTACTGTAGAGAAGAAAGCAGGTATTATCATTCCCACTTTGAGAAGTAGGAAATGAGACTCCGAGATTCATTTCTCATTCCTCTCAGCCTGCCCTCTCTTGAATACTAAGCTTTACAGCCCTCTCCAACTTTCCCTTGCATCTGTCACTTCAATTTGGGACCCTGTTTCTTCACAAGACTTGGCAAGTTGGCAAAAGTATCTTTGTTTTATCGGTCTGGTCCTCCTTTGATAAAGACAAGATTTGGACCAAAAGAAATTCCCTTTCTATTTTGGGATAGAAATTTTCAATTCATGGAAAATTTAAATTGCTACAAAACTCTACTCCAGACACCTCAAAATGTTCACTTATTGTAAGGGATCACTGAGTCACCAAGAACATTTTCTCAAGTCTTCAGGCCACATCCCTTTCATTTAGTTGTAGAACACTGGTTTGGGTTGCAGAACCAATGAAAACTAGCTGGTACTACAGAAGTTGGAGACTTGGGGTCAGGCATAATTGCACAGAAACTTGCACTTGCCACCAGGCACTTCATCCACCCAAGCCAGAGCAGTGTAACCACTAACTGCTTATGCTTAGCTCTAAACTAGCCTAAGGAGACACACACAAACACACCAATATGTCCCTTCACCGTTAATGCAGTCCCAAGCAGATAAGCAAGCATCCTATAAATTTAAAAGTTTATGAATATAAAAGGTCTCATTTTAACATGAAAATATAATGAAGCTTCTTAGAGATGAGGACCTTACATAAGTGGCATTATTAGAGTCACTGCAGCTGTTTAGTGAAAGTGTTTGTCTTCTATTTCTTGTTGATTTTTTTTTTACCCTTCTCTGCCAAAAAAATTTTACTACATTTTTTCTCATTATTTTCCTTGTGTCAAGTGGAACTTTTTCATCCAATTTTCACTGCTCAGGCCCATATGTCTCGTCTTTCTTATTTTTCTGTTTTTTTTTTTTTTTTTCAAGATACCACATAACAAAAATGTTTCTCTTATATTAATTTTGTTACTCAAGCAAAGTAAACCATCACTCCTCGGTATGTCATATAAAAGCCAGAAGAGTAGTGACTCACTCATGCAGAGATTTTATTTAAAACATTTGCTCTGTGGTCAGAGTAGATTAAAGACAGATCAGGTTGCCCGCCGAGCAGTGCTGGGAGAGTGAGAGTGAGAGATGTTGCCACTTGGTAGATGAACCACATGCAGCTCGCGTGACAGTTAACTTCCCTTGGTCCCCTATCTCCCTCCTTTGAGAATGGAACATCTGCATTCACCAGACTCAGGTTTACTGACCTAGTGAATCTGAAGGGTTCTTGGAAGGATCTGATGTTTCAATTTGGTGACCAAAATGAGAGGGCTGATGAAAGAGGATGTGAAATTCCCTCAAGGAC
This sequence comes from Cabassous unicinctus, assembly GCA_029593785.1. Taxonomy (NCBI): domain Eukaryota; kingdom Metazoa; phylum Chordata; class Mammalia; order Cingulata; family Chlamyphoridae; genus Cabassous; species Cabassous unicinctus. The sequence goes on from JAQZBX010038836.1 coordinate 14,562, forward strand.
TCCTGGGACATGCAGAAAGGCAAAGGAGGAAACTGGTGGGGAAAAAGAGCAAAAAGAAAAAGAACAATGAGGGGAAAGAAATAAACCAAGAGAGAACACTATGACAAATCTCCATTGTCCTTTTTCTGTGCCAGAGAGAATCTGGAATTTTTAAGGATTGCAAATTGAGCAGCTCATGGGTAATCGATTTGGTCTCCACCAGTAGGGGTCAGAAACCCATGACATGTAAATAATATTTATACAGTTGAAACAAGGAACAGATGAAGTTCATGAAAGTTGATGGAAGAGAATGAATCTCTGCATTTTTATTTTTACAAAAAAGCACAAATCCCAACATCAGAAACAGACACAGTGAGAAAACTGCACATGGTAGAAGTTTAAATATGGGTGAATAACCATAACTGTTAGTGCTTATGCATCTATGAGAAATTTATCTCATTTTACCAACTGAAAACTACATAAAAAATGAAGAACTGATTTGGGGTGTGTTAGTACATCCATTTCCAAACTCATACTTGTCATGGAGCAACTTTCCTTCTGTCTTTCCATCTTTCCTGCCTTTTTTCTTTCTTTTCCTTTTAAATACCCAAAGCAAACCACAGTTTCTTCACACTTAAAACAAACTTTTGAGCTGCTAAAGAAGACAACTGTCAATAAGATGACAGAATCTGTGGATTAGAAGAAATTCCAGTATTCAACTAGTTAGACCTCAAACCCAGGCCATGAAACTTTTCTCTAACATTTTAATATATGGTCACCAAAGCATGCTTGTACATTTTCAGGCATAGGGGACCTGCTATTTGTGGTCCATTTAGTTCCATTGTGCATGCCTCTGTGCACTAAGTACATATTTTTGAGTACCCCCTTAGGAATGGGGAATAACATAATGAACAGGAAAATCACAAGATAGTGAGTGATAGTGCAATTGAAAGCATTAAAATAAAATAACATGAGAGTGCCTGGACAGTTACAAAAGATTGGGTAAACAAGGATGGAATGTTACAGCAGATGACAATGGGGCTCAAGGCAACAGCATTCCAAGCAGAGGGAACAGCTGAGATGAAGGTCCTAAGGTAAGGCTCAGTTTGGCCTAGCAAAAGAAGGCAAATAAATCATGTGACTAGAACCTGAATGTTTAGGTTGAGGGTGCTTGAAGATGAGATTGGAACAGAAGGCAGGAGCCAGATAATGCAGGCTGTGCAGTCCAGGATAAAATGGATGGGTTCTATTCTAAGTGCAATGGGAAACTAACAGTTTTAAACACAGGATTTAAAAATATTAAGTGTGTATAGAGAATGGAATACAAAGCAGAAGGAGTAAAAGCAGGGAAACCAATAAGATGGTTAGTGTGGTAGATTACATAAGTGGTAATTCTGGAAATGGAGAGAAGTAGATGGATTTGGAATAAGTTTTGGAATTAGGATTGACAGACTGGCTAATAGATTGAGTGTGTGGTGAGGAATGGGGAAAGGGGAGAGAGAGAAAGCAAAATCACTGACAACTCCAAGACATTTGATTTGAACAACTCAGCAGGTGGTGGTATAATTTACTGAGATGTAGAAAACTCGGGGATAATCAGGATTGCAGGCAACGGTAGGGATGACACTGTTGGTAACCCAAGAACTTTGCTTTAACCACATTATATTTGAGATGACTGCCATGTAGAGTTGGCTATACATGTTTCAAATTACAGGCAGAGGCTAGATTTTTGAAGCATTTGTATTTTATAAGACAATCAAATTATTAGTAGACCAGTCTTAAAATTGAACTGAAATTACTTTCCCTATAACTACTACCAATAGGCCCTAGGTCCTAGTTCTGTCTTTTTGAGGACTGGGAAAAGAGAAGACAATTTCTTGCATGACAGCCCTCCAAATATTTGAAAGGATAAAAACTAATATTTACTACATACCTAGTATGTGCCAAGTACTTAGCACAAAATCTCTTATTTGAACATTACAGGATAGATGAGGATGTGTATTAGTTTCCCTGCTTTAAAGATAACGGACTTGAGGTCAGAGAATATCTTTGTCCAAGGTCACAAAGCTAGAAAGTGGAGGAGCTGAGGTTCAATCCAAGTCTGTCTGATTCCAAAGTTTGTGACTACACTCTACCTCCCAGACCCAGATGAATAAACACTAGTGCCCTCAAGTGTTCCTCACAGAGCAAGGCTTCTGGACGTTTTACCATTCTAAAAGTCTTCTGGTGGCTTCCTACTTCAGCAGCATCTCTCATTAAACTTAGGGCTTTCCAGCGAACGCATCTGATCTGACCAAGGAAGAGTACAACCATCGTCTGAAAAGATGCCTTCTTAGAATGAGGCTGGACATCACATTAGAGGAACCACATCACACGGCTGGCTCGTATCAAATTTGTGGTCAAGTACTGTCTAGCCAAGGCTCCCACATCCTATACTTGTACTGTAATTTTTTTTTTTTTTGCCTAAATTAAAAATATGTTGAGATATTTGAAATTTGAGTTTTTTAGCTGGCATATTAGTTATTTCCTCCATTTTTGTTGTAAATGCAAGTCTGATAAGTGAGCTTTATGTCTGAATACCATTCACTGATTAAAATGATATTTAAGTTACATAATAAAAAATTTTCATATAATAAAAGTAATAGTTTAGCACTCATGTGCTTACTGTGTCTCAGATATTACACTAAGTCTCAGCTTTCACTTCTGTAAGATAGAGATAATAACAGTACTAAGGAGTAATGACAAATTGTCTGTGAAATTCTTAGCCATGAGGTCATACTTATTTATCATTTACAATTTTGTAACTGAATCTTATTATAAGACCATGTCCAGTCTTTGATAGTAAGCCACTCTCTGATCTAACCAAGGGACATTATATTTAAAAAAGAATACAAAAACGAAAATTAATATGCCAAAAGCAGTTTTTCCACAGGGAACAATTTTAATGTATCATTGAGAGCTGCAACTACTGGTTAATCCCCTACTGGTAGTCTAAAGTAAGGCACTGCTGATGTGCCCCCATTTCACCCCAACAAGAAAGGCAACTATCTTAGGACCCCACAGACAGAAAATCCTGGGGAATTTTTAATGGAATTAAGGCCCTCTATTCTCCACTCTACTCAATATCCTATCACCTTTCTTCTCTGTACTCTGCAGATAGCCTGTGCTTCTGTCTCAGTCTGTATTTGCCCACAAGCAGATCATGAGACATGGATTCAAGTATAAATTGTTTGTTTGGGAGGAGATTCTAGGAAACAGCAGGAAAATGAGGACATGAGCCAGGGAAGGGAAAGACATATACAGGGTACACTGTTGACCCAGTTAACACTGAGAATAACTATGGCATAATCTTGCTAGAAAACTCTGGGAGCCAGTGTAGAACATGTGCCTCTGAGTTATTCCACCCCAGTAATGGTGGTATTTATACACTAACTCCCACCAGTCATTGAATGAGAGTTACTGGGTGGGGAGTTAATTCCCAAGCACTTCCAGAATGCCTGGTACACCAGAGAAAGCAGTCAGGTAGCTGGAAGTCAACTGTAATACAGTACCAAGGCCCTCAAGCTCTCTAAAAACCCAGATGATCAGAATACTTTCCTGACAGGATGCATGGCCAACAAGGAACAGTTACCATGACCTCCAATGAAGGCCATGCTATCTGAACACCAGATGCTTAAATGAACAAAAGCATGAGATTGTAAAGCATAAGATTTAAAATGTGTGAACACTTAAATTTTATTAAACCAAAAAGTCCTATACTAAATTGAGACTTCTCTTTCTTTGTAGCCATGAACTTGATAATAATATGATTATTTCCTCCCAAAGTTCCATTATTATTATGTCACTAGAGCTTCTTGGTCAAAACTAATAAGGAAATCAAGTCCAGAAGAGCTTTTGACCTTCAAATCTTGCTATACTATTCGTAGTATGAATCTGTTTCCAAAAATTTGGTAAGCCAATACTTGATCCACTGCTCAGCTTTCTAATTTGACCCTTCCCTTTCTCTTACTTTTTCATAAAATTGGTAAATACCTCCTGTGAATTCTGATTTTGAGTGGTCTTTTGGATTCCCACTGGTACTGTTCTAACATGGGCTCTTATCTTCTTATCTGGACTATAGCAATGGCTTTGCAACTGATTGTCTCATCTTCAGCATCTTCATCCCTAATTAGTTCCCCACTGCCATACAAATTCATTAGGATGTTAAGCATTGGCTGTTTTGTTCAGCTTGGAATTTCAGGTGCTGGGAACAGTGTTTGGCACATGGTGGGTACTCAGTACTTATTAAGTCAATAAATGTATGGAACTCAAGATAATATGAATCTGGCCACAACTTTCACTTCCAGACTCATCTACCAAGCCATCTCTCAAAGCCAATGCCCATCATCCTACCTCCTGTTACTCAAAAGTTTTCTGTGTCCCACCTCTATTCTACCTCTAAGCATATGCCCATGCATGTTCCTCTGCCTTGCCTGGAAAAATTGTATTTCTTCTTTAAAGCTAACCTCAAATTCCATATTTTTAATGGAGACTTCCACAACATCCTCAGCCTCTGGCAAAATTCATCACTCTCTACTTCTCATAGAGCAATTATTCATAGTGCTATCATAATAACTATCATGTGAGCTCTGTGGATGCAAAGATCTAGTCTTACTCATCATTGTATCACTCAGGCTTGGCTAAGTGTCTGGTGCATGGTTGGTTTTAATGTTTAAATGAAAAGTTAATGGTTAAATCTGTTTTGCTGAATTATCCCAGAAAAAATGTCTCTACTCTTCCTTCTCCTCTGCCACTCTTCTTCTCCTTCTCCTTCTTGTTCTTCTAATCCTTTTCAATTTTCTTCAAATCTTTGAAACATAATTTTATCATTAGGTTTGTGGATTTCCATAAAAGTAGAAAGTTTTCATGATACATCCCTCCTCCATGGGGAGACCATTCCTCTAGTCTCCCCTACCCCCATACCATCTACTGTATCTATTTCTTTGGAACAAAAAATGTAACCTACAATTGACACAATTCCTTTGTTTTGTGTCATGTTTTATGATAGTATTTATCTCATTGTGTTGAAATATAATTTGATTCATTTGATACCTATTATCTATGAATTAGCATTTTGGTGTCTGAATCCCTTGGCAACATTCCAAGTCTTCTTTCCTTTTATGTCCTTAGGCAATTGAAGTGTATTTATTCTACCATGGATCATTCTTGGTCATTAATTACAGTTTACTCCCTGGCTTTACTATTATTTTAGCACTTCTTTTTTTCTTCTCCTTGTATTTCAGTTGAGATCCCTTTCATTGAGTCAACAAATATTCATTCTGCTGAGTACATTTTTCTTATTCTTTCAGTACCAATCTTACTGTAAGCATTACATTCTATTAACACAAATAACAATATGGATAGCCAGACCCAGTCCTTTGACAGCATCTATAGTTATTTTTATTTCTCCTATTTCAAAATGCTCAAAAAGAAAAAGATATAGAAATATTACATGTTCCTAAGAAGATCCTAAATTCATCTGTCCATTCTAAATATCACATCAGTGGTATTTAGTGGTATTTCCTTAGAAGGAAAAACACAGTCAATGGGACTATCTCGACCTAGGTTCAAATCCCAGCTGTGCCATCTACCATAGAGTCTTTGGCAACTTGGTCTTTCTGAGCCTTAATTCTCTCTTACATAAAATGGGCCTAATACAACTCCTCCTGGAATTGACCCACAGGGTATATTACATGAAAAATATTTGGTTCAGTACATGCCATATTCATTGCTTAATTAATTTTTTTTAAATTTCCTTCCTAAATTTATTCTCACAAGGTGTCCCTCAGCTCTCGCTCTCCAATCTGGAGATGGCATGAGGGATTCCCTCCCTTATCTCTCAGGAACAGGGGCTTGCACAAGGAAATTAATCTAGTGGGACACTTTCCCGATTTCTTTAAAGCTTTCCTGGTTTAACTATTTGTTAATCCCATTAGCAGTTCTCACTTTGTCTGGTCCCTTCCCTCCTCTTCCCTGCTGACTACATGCTCAGCCATCATGGCACTGACTCAGGTCAAAACCTTTTGATATGGGGAAATTTTACTACAAGCAATTTAGAACTGTAGTGGCCTCTGAAAAAATTGGTTCATCTAAGACTTCTGCCATCCCATCATCCCTTACTCTCCTTCCTTCTTCTTACACTTTAGACCTTCCCTTGAATCATTTATGTCCCCTTCAACACGTCTACCTCTTCCATCCCTTTATCCACCCTTCCCACTCCAGCTGGCAACCTAAACTACCAAGAGTCACTTGAGCTTTAGGCCCACTCTCCCCATTGTGAGCACTCAAGGGGCTCAGAGAACCCCACAAACAACCACCTGATGTTGAAAGAGTAAATTAGAAACAGGTTGGACATCTTATCCATTTAGATGGGCTTTCAAGACCCCCAGACAGCTGCTTGGTTCCTCACCCAAAATTTAATTTATTTCCACTGCCTCCATAAGATTAGACATCATGGCAAAGGCATCTTAGAAGTTTCCTCTAAAATTATTGGTGGTGATGCCTCAGCCCTCAGATTGAGAAGGCAACCTCTACTTCTCCCATCCAACAGAAGCACAATCCTGGTAAAAATGTAAAGGTGGGTTAAGGTCAAGAGCCAGCTCTCTCGTATGTGTTTATGTTTGACTCATAGCTGAAGATTTTAAATGGAAGCTATAAGCTCTCTATTCATGTCTGTCTGTATGTTTACATATATGTATATGTGTGTGTGTGTATATATATATAGCATTTTCTTACCCAGATGGTATTACCAAATTAATTTATAAAATACCTTAAAGGAGTTCTATTCTAATTAGCTTAGAGATAAATAAGCACTTACATCAATTAAATACTCCTAAAAATCCCAGAACTTAAGGAAACCTAATTTCTAATACTTCCAATGGGGGGGGGGGGTGTTCTTAGAACTAGACCAAACATTTTAAAACTTTAAGATCACATAATTTAGTTAAATCTTTGGCAAGCAGGACTAGTTTAATATTATTGTTTAAAAAGAAAACAGCTATGTCTTCTGAGTTATCAGTGTTAAACACAATACAAACATACAATTTTATTCTATTTGGTATATTCTTCCTAAATTTATACGAGTTTATTGATCATAAAAAACTAGTAGTATGTCTATTAAAAGTCTAAGATGATGAAAACCGTAAATTTGCATTTAACCAAATTGAGTCATCATTCTGACAAACTTTATTTCAATGCTAATTATGTTTTATAATACACCAAACTAAAGACAGTTTCCTAGGTCCTTCTGGTAACCTAAATATATAAGGTATGCAGGATGTGTTTTTGATAAGGACAAAGAGTATTCTTGTCCTAAAGTAGAATAACTGGTTGTTCTAGAATGGGAAGAAGGAAAGGGTAGGACAAAACCTGAACAGAAATGGAAAACTATTTAAAAAATTCTACAGGAAGGAATTTTATTCATTGTGTCATAGCTGGCTAAAATTTGATAGCCAGCTATCAAATTTGATAGGTTATAAGATTTTTTAAGAGCTTTCTTATCAAACAATATACTGACACAAAACTAGAATTTGGTTTCCTCTCTGTAAAAATGACAAAAATTGTGTGGATTATTGGTGCTCTTAGCAAGAAGTTGTAAAGTTTTTCTTAGCCTTATGAGTAATCTACCTAGAAAGCAAAGGTTCTGTGTCTTATCAGAATAATTTCCTACACTTTCCATAGGCTTTGTCAGGTCCTTTATTGTTTAAGAGAACCAAGACTATCACTTTTAAAAGAACTACGATGTTTGTGTGTGTGTGCGTGTGTGTTTTCCAACAAGCTACTTCCTCTTTTTACTTTTAAAATCTTTAATTATCACTTTGGTTAAATGAGTAGCCAAGTATTGTTTAACAATGTCCCATGGCTCTATTTAACAAAATGTTCAAACTTGACAACTTTTGACATTTTGCCTTCCCAAAATCAAACCCTGAATGATACTCTCTGGATTTCAAACTGTCTTTGGGATTTCCCAGAGGGGCTGTGGAAAATCAAAACGAACCTTTCACCTTGAAAAAAGAGAGGCACTAAAAGTAATTAGGTTTACTCGATATATTATAAGTTGCATGAGAAACTCTGTTAAATCAGATATGCTTAACCTGCCATAGGTAAAAGGGTAAAACATTACTAATATAAATATGTCAGAAATTATATAGAGTTCCCAGAGATGTGCCAATGTTCTAACTGTCCATTGTATGTCCTGGTACTGCACTGCCCAATAGTATGCAAAAACAGTATACAGTGTTATTGGTCATAATTTCATTTATTCTTTTTAAAAATGCTACATGCCACAGAAACAACCAAATTTCCCTCTCAACTGCGTTATTTTTCTAATGAATTCTCATCAGTTTCACTTTTGAAAACCAGTAATATGATAACCACAGCCACTTTAAGTCTTTTTGCATCTACAGATGATTTGTTTTACTCTGATGTTTCCTTAAAAACACTTGCCATCAGTTATAGGCCACAATGCTTCGTCTTCAACAAAAAGGGGGAAGCGGGTGTGGCTCAGTGGATAGAGCCCCCGTTTACCATATGGGAGGCCCGGGTTCGCGCCCCGAGGCCTCCTTGTGAGGGCACGCCGGCCTGAGTGGTGCGGTGGGCTGATGCAGCAACCTCACGGCAGGAAGCGGCTGTGGCGCAATGGATAGCGCACCCGTTTACCATATGAGAGGCCCCGGGTTCGC
>JAQZBX010038837.1:0-23258 GCA_029593785.1 Cabassous unicinctus
AAAAAGCACTAACAAAGAAAAAAAAATCAGGAACCATTAATAAACCAGGTAAATCTGGTAAAGAGATGGCAGAGAAATGCCAGGTAAATTCATTCCCACAGTTTTTCCCCACCAACATTTAGAGCAGATTCTTATACATCATAGAGGTGCTTAATGCTTGCTTGTTGATTGAATGAAGAAAAAAGTCATCACAGCTGATCTGTATGCTTGGATAAAGAAAAAGCCATCAGGATATTGATGATTTTAGCCAAGCTGTATCTTTGAAGAACATGTGGAAAAGATGATATACTTTGTATGTGTTTGTTTTTTCTTAATCCAACGAGACAAAAAATTAAATATGCTTATTAAAGGGCTTAAACATGTTAGAATTTGCTCTGATGAAAAAGCAAAACAAAGCAAAATTTCCCTCCAAAGTAAGATTTGTTCAGGGATAGCTATTGGACTCTAAAGTTGTTATCTGTAGCCATCTATGTAAATTAGCCAGTTTATTTTAGTTGATAAAAAAAGGAAAAAGGTATGCAAAACAGCAAGTTGTAGACTTGTTTAACAAGTGTTCTCTTGTAAAGGTAGAGGATCTTTGGTGCTAACACAATTCAGTTATCATTGCTCTGTTTTTTCTTTCAGAGGGACTGAATAGTAAACTTAACTTTTGTCTAAATTTGAGCTGGTAGCTTCATAGAAATATGTGACAGAATGTATAAGCGCTCATGTTACTCTCTTGCTTGAAAATTTTCGCTGGTGTCCTTTGTCGTAAAAACAGAAGTGTCCTCCAAGACTCCATGAATACTCTCTGACTAATTATTCTACCTCACCTTCTATCAATTTCCTCCTTGATCATTAAGTCTTTGTCAACAATCTTTGATCATAATATTTGGCTCTTTTCCTTTTTACTTGTCATGATTTATAATCATATTTCCATACATGTGTTTATTTGTTCAGGGCTATCTCTTCCATTATATGAGGGAGATGAAAGATTTAGAGTATGTGTTTTTTTAAATGAATGAAGGAATCACCCCTGACATTAAAGAAACTTGAAATATTGTGGGAAGACCAAATTATATAAACAGAAAACAGAGAATTATATAGAAGGAAGAGTATCAAATGAACAAAAATCTCTGTCCATACTCTAAACATTATGACACTTGGGGAAAATGAGTCACCTGAATTGGAGTTTTTTGGAGAAGGTTTTGAGTGGGAGTTAAGCCTGAAAGGATATAACAAAACCAATGGGAAAAGGTAATGTAGATGGGGGAATGGCATGGGCATTGGCTCAGTGGTAGAAATGAGAATTGTCTGTGAAGGAGGCAGTGGGAAAGAGGAATTAATGAAAAGAGAGAAAGTGCATTTGGCTGGATCAAACTTTTGGCCCCCATATTACTTGTGACAGATGAAGCTCCTCTGCTCTCGCCTTTGCCCAGATTGTGGGTTGCGACACAGATATGATGGGTTGCAAGTTGTACGTGGTTCCCAGAATGCTATTTACTCCTCCCCTGAGGATTGCGTTCAAATGAACATAATGGAATACAAATTGAGGGAGGAGGGGATGAGGGACGATGGGGTGGGGAGGGATGGGGAGGGGTTGGGGAGGGGAGGCTAATGTGTCTGAGATATTGGGACATATCTAGTTCACTTCTAATTTTTATTTTTGAGATTCATGGTGTATTGACAATGAAAAAAAGTAGTAAAAATTGACATAAAATTTGGACACATTTTAATATGTACATTGGCACCTTTACACCAAGAATTTGCAATGCAGCATAATTACACTGGTCACAAAACACAAGATTTTGAAAAAAGTCAAGTCTATACTATTGGAGATATAGTTCAACAATACAATAAAATTTTCTGTGTATGTGATGACTGTCTTCTTTAAAACCTCATTTGGGCATTGGGTCTAAATTGGAGGCTGTGGACCCAGCATGTGCTCATTCATTCAATAACTATCTATTGAATGCCTGCTGTGTACCAGACGCTGTTCGTGAAGCTGAGCATAGAGTGATGAACAGAGCAGAAAGGCTCCTCCTGGAGCTCACAGGCTGGAACTGAAGAGAGGTGAGTCCTTCTAGGGTATTGGAAGGACATTCCAAGCCTGAGAGCTGACGCTAAAGTAGAGAGAAGGTGACCAAACACCAATTCTGAAAAAAAAAAAAGTATTTAAAAGAAGTAAATTAAAGATGATCCTATGGTAGGGAAAGACCATTGCTAAAAATGGCAGTATTGGGAAGCAAGATTGACTTGTGAGTAAGGATTAAAAATCAGGTTTCAGGTTCACTTGACCTTAGGGTGATGGTGAAGTGAACAAGTGGAAAATGACTTAAGACCTTCAAAATGTGAAACCAGAGAATAATCCATCAGCCAGCGTTGGAATTATCACATGAGGGTACTAGATGAGAAAATAATTGCGGTTGCTAAACTGGCAGGGGTGATAAACTTGGCAGAAGGGTTTGGAAAAGCTTCCAACACCTTGCTCATATTTACCTTTCCTCTCTCCGTTCCTCCAAAAGAGAAACAGAAACTCAAGTTATCTCAAGTTGATCATGAAAATCAGCTGGATACAGTTGGTTTTATGAATGAAGCACTATATTATAAATTGAGACTGTGTTTATGCAACACTGGAGTCGCAGAAAAAAAAAAAAAAACGAGTCAAAGGTGGTAGCTATGGAAACATTCCAAAACATTTGTTTCCAGTCTTAACCAAATCTAATGGTTTTACTCTTCTTTCCCCATGTGACTTTCATCTGGCTGAAGTCCATATGGCTACCTCCTTCATTCAGCCTCATGCATAAATAAAATATTTTCATAGTTACGTGGATAGTTTGAGAAACAGCTGCAGAGGAATTAGAGATTTGCATTAAATATTGTCCTATTTCTTCAGTTATCTTTTTAAAAGTAAATATCCCTTGAAGTTGCAATCTACTAAATTATTAACATCTTAGTGGACAGTGATTTTTCAGTTTCTTTAAATGGTGGGAAGAAACTCTGGTGCAGCCGAAGTTACTGAGCACTTGGTTTGTGTGAGGAAAAATGGGGGCGACCCCACTAGAGTTCCAAAGACAAACATATGGACACCCATATAAGCACTGCCCAACCCAGGCCACCACTGAGGCAGCCACAGTAAATGCGACATGTGGAGGTGACGATCAACTACCTGAGGGACAGTATTAATGCATTAGACACACACCAGGCCAGCCCACTGACTACACCATCTCCCAGACTCTGTACCTCTACAGACAGGGGACCCTGCTCCTGGACATCACAGTCCTGACAGAGAAACTGCACCATCTCAAGACTTCCTGTCCACCTGCCCTGGCCACTGCTCACAACCCCATTCCCCACCTCTGCAACCGTTCATCTCCAAGACATTGAATTAGGTACCCAGGGGCTCCAGCCTAAGTATACTATTCCCCAAAAGTGGTGTTCTATTAACATCAGAGCTGGGATGCCCCCCGAGAAACAGTCATGTCCAAATCCCTCGTTTTGCAGCCAGGACACCAGCCTTAGAAGGGTAACTGCCCAAATTCTTCCAACATTCAGAGACTGCACCACACTTGGTGATGGATGCTTACTATGTGCATGGCACAACCTGGCCCTGGGGTAAAGGATAAGTCCTCTAGACTGTAGTGGAACGGGTTCTCTTTAGAAAAAGGGATAACTTGTCAACCATGCTGTTTAAAGGGTCTGGTTTGAAAATAAATTAAAAATCTAATTTGCACAATCAAGTTTTTTTTAAAAGGAGCTTTAGATTATATAAACACTACATTGAAAATAGAGGGGATTCCCATATATTCCCACTCCTCCTTCCACACTTTCCCCCATTAACAATCAGTTTATACCTCCCAAACAAACTAGTACTTAACGTTATGATTTAGTATGCCATCTTTTCTTTCTGAAAAAGCCACATTCTCTGAGTTCTCTCAAAGTTAGAGCTGTTGCTCAGTATTCTGGGAAAGCGATGGAACAAGTTCTTTTACTGGGTTCCAGGGCATTTTTAATAAACCTGACCAGTGGAAGGGATTATCATCTCGGTTGCTTCTAAACTGGGCATCCCATAGTCCATGGAAAGTTTTTCCCTGAATCATGAAGCAAAACACTGTCTCCCTTTTCTTTGGATTGTGGGTTTGGATAGATAATCCCTTTTTTGCATGTGATGTGTATTTTCTCCCCTCAGTCTAATATGCTTTGTGTTATTGTAGGGTATTTATTAAACCTGCTTGAGACTTACTAAAACAGTCATTCTAAAGCATAGCTGACTATTTAGTCTCCTCCCTAAAAAGCATATAATCTTTACAAAAACAAAATGTTAGTACAGCATCAATATGATAATGCAACAACCTCATCAATGCAAACAAAAACAATAAATCACTTTTTCATTACATCTGAAAGATAACAGGTTAAAAATGTATCCCTCTCCCCAAAAAATAATGCCAAAGGAACATTTATTTTTCTTTGCCCCTCAAATATGTCTTTTAGTGGTTGAGAACAGATGAAATCTTTTATCACTATATTTAGACATCAACCAGGCAGCTCGGTGCCATGGTAACTGCTGCACGAAGAAATGTTAGCAAAGAGAGGTGCACTCCTGTTATGAGGCATGGCTTATTTAGTGCCAGTTGAGTAAGGTTAGAGATACTGCCCAGCCAAGATAACACGTGCCACCTGCTCTCATGCCCACCTGCAGCAGGGAGACACCACGGTTAGCCCTGTATCGCTGGCATCCATGAAATTGCTGAGGGGATGAATTAAAAGAGACTCTACGCTTTGGCTCTTTACCTCTGAATCTTGGTTACTCTCTGATCCCTTGCTTTCTGGGTCTTAAGGCAACCTACTCACCTTGAGTCCAAGAATTATTCGAGATGCTGACTTTATAATACAATATGGATCAAATAAGTATCTTCCCTTGTGTTTGTATCCCACGTGATGATAAGAATTCCTACAGTCAAGTTCTTATTGAACGCTTGCCTATTGCCCAATACTGTTTTAGGCACTAGAGGCGGAGAAGTAAAAAAGACAGGCAAGGTCTTTTCTTCTTGAAGTTTAAATTCACTGTGAGACAGACACACATGCAACAATACTATGGAATAAACATGAATTTTTAAATGCCGTCTTCGTAAGTGATGTGAAAGTCATCAGACAAGCAGTCTTCAAGAAGTGGCTGGTTTGGGAGATGGAGAACTCAGGGAAGCCCACTCTGAGAGGCTGATGCTGAAGCTGAGACTAGAATAATGAGAATACTGGTAATGCTGAGATAAGGAGATAGTGCCTGAAGGGGGACCAGCTAGTTCAAAGGCTCTCAGAGAGGAATGACAAATGCAGTGGCTTATCATATCCCCAAGACAAATAGAAGTCCAGAATGGCTGGAGAGTAGGGAGTGCCAGGCAGGTTCAAAATTGCGTTTATCTAGTTTTATTAGTTGCATGCTCTTCAGAAGCTCTCATAACTTCAAGTACCCCTCAGAGAGGTCTGGGAGTCCCCATGGAAGTCGTCTCCTACGAGATCTAAAAAGAACTCATGTCTACCAGCAAAGTGCATAATTGTCCTTTTGTCTTGAGAGCTCCTGCTCACTGCAGCTGTGGCTGAAGCCCAGAGAGGCACTTATGATCCTGGCATCTGTCAAAGACTCTGCTGGAGTTGTAGGAGCTCCATTTGAGTGACAAGAAGTAGCTGCCCATGTCAAGGGCTGCTGATCTGTCTATGAAAGACAAAGGCCACCTGTTAATGCTACCATGTCCTGTCCTGTTACTGCATCACCCCCACAGCTACCCAGCCTGCCCTCAGCTATGCTGTTGTGGCTGTCACTTATGTCATGACTGCTTATGCCAATGCCAGGGTAATTTATAGAAAAGCTCTTCTTTCAGCTTTGGCTTCTCATTTATCATCTTCTTTCCTCAGACTTGGTCAAGGAATTTTGGTGACCAAATCTGAAGACAGTCTGGGCAATAAGCAGGTGTAGGACTTTAATGGGCAAGAACCGCATCTGTTTCTTGTAAATGTAAGAGGTGCATTGGTCTTCAGTAGTGACACTGAGGACCAGCCACAGACTATGAGGCCCTCCAAAACCAAGTAGGCACCCCTTCTGCACTCCATTCCAGTGTTGATTAGGACTAGCTGTAAACTCCATGCCAAAGTCACTCCACCTGGTTTCTGAGGATGGGTCTTCTCATCCATCTTCTCACCCATCCCAGTATAGTGTTCCCTTTCACAGAGCCCTTTTTGACACACCTGACTTCTGCATGGAGTGGGACCTAATGGGTTTGAGTACTCAAGCTCTAACTACAGATTGGCATATGGGTCAACAATCCAGACCCTCATTGCATATGCTCCAAGGGGTCCAGCTTGAGAAATGGAAACTTTAAAGGGACTAGCATGAGTGAAATAGGACAGCCACAACCAAAGTGTATGGGGAGCCTGAAGGCATTGCAAGTCTTTTTGCAGCATGGGGAATCAAAGATGGCAGACCAAGTTTGCTTCAAGACTGTCACATTGTGTTAGGCCAGCCTTGCACCAACCTTATGTGGAAGAAGGGATGTTGGGAACAGATCCCTTTGCTAATTTTTTTTAAGGTTTATTATTCATTTATTTCTCTTCCACGCACCTCCCCCCACCTCATTGTTTTGCACTCACTGTCTGCTCTTTGCGAGTTTTCCTGTGTCTGCCTGTATTCTTTTTAGGTGGCACCAGGAGCTAATCCTGGGACCTTCCAGAGTGCGAGAGAGGTGCTCAATCTCTTGCGCCACCACAGCTCCCTGGTCTGCTGCGTCTTCCATTGTCTTTCTTCTATGTCTGTTTTTGTTGCATCATCTTGCTGTGCCAGCTCTCCGCACAGGCCAGCACTCCTGCATGGGCCAGCACTCCATGTGGGCCAGCTCTCTGCGCAGGCCAGCTTGCCTTCACCAGGAGGCCCCGGAAACCTAACCCTGGATATGGTAGACGGGAGCCCAACCACTTGAGCCATATCTGCTTCCATGTTAATCATTTTATATTGTGCTCTTCTATGTGTTAGAGCCTCATTCGGTCTTTTCTGACTTTGCAGTTGAATTTGGATGGTGGAGAATGTTCCCTAGAGCCTTAAGATCCAATCCACAGTACTGTCCTTCCGTCTGGCTCCCAGCCTATCCCACCCGCTCCCTTGTCTTGGTTGTATTCTCTGAAGGAAGGGCTCACCTGTTTTTGCCCTCTTATTCAATAGTCTTCTTACATATGATTGGGTTAGATGTATATTTGTTATGGCTTCTCAGAAATAAGAGTGGAGCTTTTCTTTGAGCAATTTAATGAATGAACTTAACAGCAAAGTGGGTGAGAAAGGGTTCTCCAGCCAGAAGAGATCAGGCCCATCCACTGGCTATCTGGGTTCTTTGCTTGCAATGGCGGAGAAGTCTGTGAAAACACCGTCAACACCCAGGAGCACCCTGAGCACACAGCATTTTCACGTCACGTCACGTTGAACAAACAGTCCTCTCTCATTTAGAAAAAACAAAAAAGTGAATCTGTACAGAGAAAAAATTTAAAAATCTATGGATGTGTCAGCCAGAAGGGAGACATCTATAAAGAGTTGTCAACCTAGTCCATTGCAGGTGTCAGGGTCACCAACAGACTCACAACTCACACAGCACTGGGTGGAACCGGGTTTTACTCACATAGAGAAGAGACTGAGCAAGGTCTGCTTCATTAGTGGGTGTTGATTCTCCATGGCCAGCAGGTCTCCATCCAAGGCTGAAGCAGGGAGGTGTTGTCTTTTCAGCCCTCCTCTCTTGCATGTGTGTGTGTTGTAGTGGAAGAACATCAATCCCTCCATGCCAAAGACAGATTACCACCAAGGTTGTGAGCTGGATGTCATCAAACATGCCCACCAGAGTCATACTGTCTCCAGTGAATGTTTATAGAAGCTGGGGACAATAGGGGAAGGGATGTCTTGACAGCCCCCTTATCTGCTGGGGGTTGTGTTTTATCTCACCAGGCTGATACACCTGGTTCTGAACACAGGGTGTATTTGTGACTCCCAGGGAAAGGTGGCCAGCAGCCCTAGGAATGTTCCCTACCACAATTGCCATTTTTTTTAATCTTTTGTTTTCAGTTAGCTTAGCTGGTGTTGGAATTTTTGTTCTTGACACACACTTGTCAAGTAATCGTGCCAAGATACAAGTTGTTTTGGTGTTTCACTACAGTTGCCTCTTGTTCCTCTGGTCTTGACTACTGACATTGCTCTGTGAGTCTAATGTCCATTTTATGGGCAGCAGCCTTCCCCTGGGGTCCCTTTTACATGCTGCAGGGCTATCATTGTATTTCAAAGAAAAAAAAAGAGGAAGGAGGCCATCACTAACCTCCTCCTCATGGGGCACTGGCAGAAAACCATTTAGCCCACCTTGAGCAAAGCATCCTTGTTGTGTTTTCTTAAGCTCACTGTAATAAAGAAAATCCAATTCAGCATTATCATGCTACCTCAAAGGTAAAAATGTTTTAAGGTCTTTTTTTGGTCTTGAGCTCTAGCATAGTGTGAAATATCTTCCTATTGGAATTATTTTTAAATGATTGGGAGACTCTTATTTTAACCCATTTTATACTTGTATTTTATACTTGTATTTTAATCTCAGGCTGACAAATCATGCCTGACTTTCAAAAAGCAAATATTTTAAAATCTGAGCAATAGGCAGTGTGTCCAGCTTAAAATCATCCTTCTTTCTCAACTCCTGGAACTCAGCTTGCGTACCTCCACTCTCTCTCCTCTGGAGGTAAATGATTTTTCTTTTATAGTAGGTGCCTTAGTTCCTCAAATAGTGGTTCCTCTACAGTCTCCCCCAGATTCAGATGTGCCTAAATTCAAGATTGAACCCAGAGTGGGATCAGGTTGCTGCTTCTGTATCCATCACGGATGTTGCTCTCCCCAGCACTATTCAGAAATGTGCTTTGTGTAGGTGAGTTATACTGACTGTGCCAGGGTCTCCTAATGCTTTGTGGAGAAGATGAGAAAGTCATTGGTGTTCCTTTCTGGGAAGGTGAGAGCTTTCTATTCTTGTCAGATGACCACAAGATTTATGTTGAGCTGGGCAGGAATGCATTATCACTTTATCTAGCTAGGGGAACTTAAAAAGAATGGAGGAGTCTTAGAAAATGTGATTTTACTGGAAATCAAATGCATTTCTTCCAACCTTTCAACGCATTTCTACTTATGTTGTTCATAAACACTCAAGGAGGGAAAAGAGTAGGAAAGGGTTTAGAATGCATAGAAATGGGGGCATGGGCTCCAAAGACAAGCATTTCCTTAGACTGGCCACATGGCCATACTTCCTTTGTCCTGGTAGCTAATATTAATTAGAAACAAAACAATAAAATTTTTTTACAAAGGGTCAAGACATGCAAGCAGGGCACCTATGGAACTATAGTTGTGGAAATATGTCTTTCAGGTTAAAATATGCTTTGTTTTGTTTCATATGAACTTACTATTAAGAAGAAAATATATGGTCTCAGTGATTTGAACTAAATACAATGAATAAACTTAAGGAGTTAAACTATAGATTATAGGTTACTAGGAGATAGAATGTAGGGTAAGAAGAGGGAACTAATGCTGAATGTATGTAGAATGTTTAATAAGGTTGATTGTAAATACATGGAAAGGGATAGAGTTGATGGTAATGCATTATAAGTAGAATAACTAACACTGCTGATTTAGAAATATGATTATAGCTGAAAGGGATAGCCTAGGGAGATTAATGTTAATTGAAAGACAGCTAGAGGATAATCTAGGGACTGCATAACATAGTGATTTCTGGGGTAGATAAGGCTTGTGGTTAATAATACAAATACAAGTATGTTCCTCTATTACCAGGTGTTAAGAACATAGTGACACAGGAAAAATGCAACTAATGTAACCTATAGACTATAGCTAAAAATAATATTATAGTATTTTTGTAGCAAAGGCAAAGAAGGTATTATATCAATGATAAAAGTAAAAAAAAAAGAATATGGGCTTTAGTTTTATGAGATGTGAATATGATTAAGTTTTTTTTTAAATTTTCTTCATTAACAAGGAGAACTTGGTCATGACACTTAACCAATATGTGCTCATTTATTCATCTTTCGGAACAGTGGAGAAACAATTGAGTTTGTTTTTAGGATTAAATAAGATAAATGTGCCTGGAGAGGATTTTTTAAAGTAATGCTTCCATAATTTGTTAAGTTGCCTTTTGTCTGTTATTTTATTTTTTGAAGTTGAAATAAAGTGGTTTTTTGTTGTTGTTGTTTTTAAGGAGGAAATCTTTCTTCCTCTTTAAGATACCAACCCTTGAAATAGTGGGGAGAAAGGTCATTTCTTGCCTTTGAATAGGAATTACTGAGAGTCAAGATCCTCATTGGGCAACCTAATCAGGAACTATCATGGTATACCTACCAAGGGCAAAGGACTCTGCTTTGTTGTGCCCAAATACCCAGCTCATTGTTCCTTTACTCAGCCCACATTCATTGAGTGCCACTAGGTAGATAAGCTCCTTGAGCTGATGTTCCTTCCAGTTGATAGCTGTGTCAGTAACACTTTCCCCAATGGTTCTCGTGAGAATTAAACAGTATAATGCATGTAAAACAGTACTTCTTCACTGGCAGGGGCTTAGTAAATAATTATTTTCCTGTCCCTCTTCACCCTTTATGGTATAAAATACTAAATTATTTGCTTGGTGTTTATGACCCTTAAAAAAAAAAAACAAACCCTGCTCTACACCAGTGTAGTCTTACTTCCTGTGACTTTTGTGTAGGGAACTCCTATTTCAGTGGTATAGCTTTATTTGCAGTACCTGAGCACATGAGATTCTCCTCTCCTTCCTACATCTTTATCACTCTGTTGTCCTAAAATCTCCCACAACCTTTAAGTCTAATTCAACACTCACCTCCTCTGGGTAGCTTTTTGTGATTACTCCAGATAGAGGTGACGTACTATCTTAACTCTCAGATGCAGTTTCTATATTATCTATAGTTCTCTACTCTCTGTAGTTAAAATTACCTACAGTTTTTCTATATCATTTATCGCATAGTACTTGTTCAAATAAGCATTTTGAATGAATGAAAGTATCTGTGAAGATTTCATATTCCTACATAGGCTGTAAAGTCTCAAAATAAGGGACAATGTTTATACTTCTTTTTATAATGTAAGTTTTTAACAAAGATCCTTGTCTGTAGGTAGGATGGATTTTTTAAAACAAACTTTTATTAAAGTATATCATTCATACATGAACATACATAAACAATAAGTGCATAGTAAAAGTTGTGAATTTACAAAAACAAACATGCATATCATCATGCAAGGCTCCCATACATCTCACTACCAACAACACCTTGCATTGTTGTGAAACATTTTTTACAAACTGTGAAAGAGCATCATCAAAATATTACTACTAACTATAGCCCATAAGGGTAGATCTTTTAAGAAAGGCCCCCAATCAGACAGGACCCCAGAAGATAGTACTTCTTGGGTAAACTTTTCTCAGTCCAGAGACCAGCTCTTCCTCCTCGTTAGCTTTGGAAACTGATTCCAACAGCAAATGGAGAGTGGTTTCATCTCTAAGATAAATGCTCACACATGAGGTCGATGGATAAAATCAGAACATCGATTTATTAATTCAGTGAGAAATGAACTATCATAAACACTAAAGGGCAGTGTCTCTTGGACAGTCCACTGTGGGAAGCCAGATATAATCAGAAGTTTGCTGGGTGAGCATGGAGTCAGAAAAAGGGGAAATCAATCAGTGATTTGAATATTTAATGGCACCAGACTAAGATAGTCTGATGTATTCATCTCCACGGATGCCATCATCTTGCCAACAAAATAACACGCTTGAGTCTATTGACCGAGTAAGTGGGCATTACCGAGTTGGATTCTTGGGCTATTCATCCTCCTATTCAGAGTTTTCTAGGGGTCATATGTACCTTTTGATATCTAAAAAATAATTTGAGGCTCCCATATGGTATGACTATAGAATATTCTGTTCCATTTCAAATATTTCTGAGACTTTTTTGTCCTGGCTATCGTGTTTTATCTCTCACTTCAATGTACTGCTCCTATTTCCTGTCCCTTCACTTCACACTGCCTTACCACTATCTCTATATGTTGTTTTAGCTCTCACCAGTCCACTTAGTCCCAAAATCTGGATACAACATTCTCTTTAAGCAAGAGGAACACTTGACTGTAGTGGTTAACTAATTTCCTGGAAATCAGAGGATGTCATAAGGGAATTGCAAAACAGGAAGGGAAAAGCAAGTCAACCAGGGATTACTATTTGTAAAGGTTATTGGCTTTGGTGCATCATAGTCCATCCCTCAGTGGCAATTTCTCTTATAACCATGTTGTTGAAACTTTCCTACCTTGTCTCTTGCTCTTTTCAGCCCCAAAGCTCCCAAGCTACTGTCTCCAGACCACATGGAAAAGCAATAACATAATTCCTTATCTTAAAAAAAAAATCAGAGCCCCTTTTATATTAATATGCTATCATTTTCAGAAAACTTTTATTATTAAATACCTACTGTAGGGGAGCATGGGAATCCCTGTAGTTTCTGAGTAATATTTGGGTAATCTAGGCACCTTTATAAAATGTATACATATATATATAACAAATAACATTTATGTAAACAAATGCACATATATGCATATGTATTATATATCATTTTACAAATAAAAAAAAATTTTTTTAAATAAATAAATAAATAAATACCTACTGTGTGTCAAACACTAAGATCAGCCTCAGGATACCAAGGAAAAGAAAAACAAATATGGCCCATGTTCTCATGAAATTCATCCATCAAAATACTTACACATATGAGTGTACAATGACAAAGTGAGATTAGTGCTCTCAAAAAAAAAAGGAGCATAATATTTTGAGAGTGTTTAATATTGGTGTCTGGCCTGGGTTATCTATCGGGGAGGGCTTCTATAAGGAGTCACGACACTGATCTGTAGGAAGAGTAAGATTAGAAGGTAAAGAGAGAGGTAGAGGAAGATGGACAACTTTCCATGCAGGGGGACATACTGCAAGGGGAAGGTGCATGGAGAACTTGGAAAAGAAAAAGAAGGTCAGTATGACTGGTGTAAGCAGAGTGTGAGTAGTTAAGTTTGCTAAAGGCTGCCAAGGCAATATACCAGAAATGGGTTGCTTTCATAATGGGGATTTATTAGGTTGCAAGTTTATAGTTCTGAGACCATGGAAATGTCCAAATCAGCCTCCCTTCTCCTCCAAGTCTCATCACTTTCAGCTTCCTGGTTTTGGTGGCTTACTTTCTCGGCTTCCAGGACCCTCTCTCTTTACCCTGGGGGTTTCGCTCTGACCTCCTGTGTGTCTCTGGAGTCCTTTCTCTCTCAGTTCTGTGGATTTCAACTTCTGACTTCCAGGACCTTCTCTCCTAGCTTCTCTGCCTCCCTCTCCTGGGTTCATCCTGTTTATAAAGGACTCCAGAAAGAGGATTAAGACCCACCCTGGGTCATGCCCTACTGAAGCAATCCAATCAAATGGCCCTTAACTGGATCTAAGCAAAAGGCCCCACCTACAATAGGCTTTTACCCATAGGAATGGATTCCCTTAAGAACATAATTTCCTGGGATCTACAAAAAACTCAAACTGCCACAAAGGTGGAGAATGGCATGAACTACAGAATCAAACTTGAGAGAGAGGCAGAGCCCAGATCATACAGGAACTTGAAGGACAGTTAAAGCTCAGACTTAAGTTTTGAAGAAAGAATCATGCTGGTTATAGGGTGGAGAATGAATTGTAAGTGGACCAGAGTTTGTGCAAGACAATCACTTAGTGTGTTATTGCATGGTCCAAACAAGAGTTGATGGATGCTAGAACTAGGAACTATCAGAGGAAGCAGAGAGAAGGGGAAGGGTTTGAGAATTATTAGTGGTGGATTAGGAATAGGAATCAGTGAAGAATTGGAGATTAGCTTAAAAAGGGAGAAGTCACAGCATGACCCATAGACTTAGAAGTGTGATGAACTGAAATAGGAAAACCTAGAAGACCAGGATTTGGAAACTAAAGTCACGTACTCAATTTTGATCATTGTCTTCTTTTTCCAGGACTGCGAGGCCAAATACCACACACTGGTTGGCTTTAAAAACTCGAATTTATTGTCCTATGGTTTTGGAGACTAGAAGTTCAAATTCAAGGTCTCGATGGTCCTTGTTTTATCCCAGAGTCTATGGAGTCCTGGTACAGGCTTCCTGCAATTCCTGGGATTCTCTGGCTTGCTACTCTGCTTCAATCACATGGCAATCTGTCTCCTTGTTCTCCTGCTGTAGCTTTTTCTGCCTTAAAAAGACCTCAGCCATATTGGATTAAAGCCCATTACCATTCAGTTCGATAACACCTTAACTAATAACAGCATCTTCAAAGGTCCTATTTACAAATGAATTAACACCCACAGAAATTCAGATTAAGACTTGAACTTGTCTTTTTGGGGGAGACATGATTCAATCCCCAAAAGTCGTGGTGAATTTGAGGTCCTTTAAGACACCAAAGTTATTGGTAGTGGCTTGATAAACTGGTTGGGGCTCAGAAGAGATATCTTGGTTATAATAATTTAAAACAATACTGGTTTTAAGATGTAATTGGGGTCTTGAGGGTAGAAGAGATTTTTCGAAGAAGACAGTATAAAGTGAGAAGAGCAGAGAACCTGAAAATGAGCTGCAAGGAGTACCAACATTTAACGGTGGTGAAATGGAGGGTGTGACTAGAAAGAAGGATGCAAAGGAGAGGGTGGAGTCACAAAAACAGGTAGAAGGGAGTGTTTCAGGAAAGAAATAACATCCATGTGCAAATGTGAGTTAAATAAGGCTTGAAGAAATGCTCTTTGATATGAGCAATATAAAGATCTGGAGGGCTTCACAACAGCTCCTTTTGTGGAATGATAGGAGCCCAAGTCACACTGAAGGGACTTGAGAAGGCTAGGACAGGAAGAAAAGGAGCCAGTATGGAATGGAAAGAAATGGAGCCAATCAGAAAAGACAACTCCTTCAGGAAATTTTCTATAAATGAAGAGAAGAGCAAGAGTTGAAAGATTAGACAGGGATGTGTGATAAAGAAAGGTTTTCCTTTATCATTGTTATTGTGGTCTAGTTGGGGGAGTTTAAATGGCAATAATAAGGTTGATAGATGTTGATAAATATACTAGAAAGAAGAGACAATCAATAATTCTGAGTTCCTGAGGAACCTGGTGAAAGGTTGTTTGAATTGGAGAAAGGGTACTGGTGAAACAGAACAGGAAAAAATAAAGGGGATGTTTTCAGATACATCAGAATATAGGACTAGAAGTGGAAGAAGACTCCAAATGATGGCTATTTTTTATGCTAAGGAGAAGATTTAGTCTTTGCTAGGTGAGGAGGCTGGTGAGGAGATTTGAGAAAAGTGCAGATATTTTCAAGTAGTCCATTGGGGTTGGTGGGGAGATGCAGACTGGTGGGCCATTTCGTTGGTGGTCATGAATCAATGGTGACACCACATACTACTTGCGGTGTTGCAGGCATGGGGGATTAGACAGTAGGTATAAAGAGTAAACCTTGTTAGTTTTGTTTGTTTGTTCGTTTGTTTGTTTTTTCCCTAAGTGAATGTGATGAAAAGAGGAAAGGACAATTTAGGATATTGGTGAAACTGTTTCTAAAAGGGAAGAACATGAAATCAAATTTGGATAAAGAAGGAATCAATGAAAACAGAAGGTGAGATACTTGCTACACTGCAGAGGGGTCATTGGAGGCCCATTTAAGTTTGAAACATCACATGGTGAGAACGAGTGGACAAGGGCATGGAAGGGGAGGAAGCTGTGGGAAGAAAGTGGGATACCTGCATTATTGATTTTGGAAGTAGATCAATTTGACTTTGAGAGTGAATGATCTTTCTATAGGAAGAGGTCAAGGAAGGAGAGGCGGAGGTATTGGAGGGTCATCCCAAAGTTGGCTGAAGAGAAATCAGCTTTTCCTGATCTCAACCCATCTCTCTGGAGTAAATTCTGGTCTATAAATTTACAAAACAAAAAATAAAGGTCCATGGGAATGCTTTCCCAATCAAAAGATGTGCCTTTCCCAAAGAAAAATTTTGTTTCCACTCCTTGGGAGGTGAAAATGGCTGCAGACAGCTTTTCAAATAGCAACTACTTTTTCTTGCACTCATTGATGTCTGAACTCTCTTCTTCTTGACCAATACTTTGTTATGTTCATACAGTCAGTCAGTTGCAGTCAAGCCATGATACAGCAGCCACCTTTTCTCCCCAAGATGACCCATGTATTTCTTGTACAGTTCATTTTATATAGGCAAAGACTTTAGTTTTACAGCAGATTTGGTTTAGAGAAAACTTGCCCAGGAAGTGCAGAGTGTACCTATATATCCTTCTTTCGGCAGGCACAGAGTTTTCTCTATTATTAACAGCTTGCATTAGTGTGGTGTATCTGTTACAATTGACAAACCAATATTGATACATTATTAGTAACTAAATTTCATAGTTTACATTATAACACACTCCTCTTGTTATACAGTTCTATGGTTTTTTTTGTTTTTTCAAGTTTCCCAGATATTTTTTTTATTTTTATTTTTTTAACTTTTTTATTTTTACTTTGTAAAAGAAACTTAGATTACATAAATGTTACACAAAAATATATGCCCCACTCCCTAGCCCTTCCACATTTTCCCACATCAGCAATATCCTTCATTAGTGTAGTACATTTGCCACAATTGATGAACACATCTTGGAGCATTGCCACTAAGCATGGATTATAGTTTATCTTGTAGTTTATGCGCCTCCACATTTTTGCAAGTTATTACAAGATATACAATGGACTGAATCTGTCATTGCAATATCATTCAGGATAATTCCCAAGTCCTGAAAATGCCCCCAAATTACACCTGTGTTTCCCATTCCCTCCCCTCAGTGACCACTGCTTCCACATCCATGATAAAAGTTCTTCCATTGCTTCCATTTTTTCCATTGCTAGGATCACAATGTGTCTACAGTAGAACAACTGTAAGTTTACTCTAGTCCATCATCCATTCCCCAATCCTGAGGATTCTGTGATGGTGATGCCCACTCCACCTCTAATTGAGAGGGGGCTTAGATCCCATGAGTCAGATGGATGGGACTTTCTTGCTTGCAGTTAAAGACTCTCTGTTCCTTGAGATGGTCATTGTCAATCACCATCTCCTTGTTTGTTATCCTGGGTGAGTCCAATGAACTGGAGAGTAGGTGTTGAAAGTCTGTTGAGATTCAGGGCCCAAGTGGCACATGGACAGCCCAAAGATTTAAGTTTCTTGGACATACACCTATCAACTCTAGTACTAACTATAGGTTCAAATAGAAGGGGCAGAAGAGCCATGTGTAGGGAAACCACAACTGAGTCCAACTCTATGACACTGGGGAGCATAAATTCCAAAGTACGGCCCACTGGCAGGGTAGCAAACTCTTGAGCTCTCTGCCCTGCCTATAGGGTCTGGATGTCTCCAAAGCTCTCAGGAGCCCCACTATTTGAGGTAATATGCTGAGACATGCATAAGCATAATCTCTGAAATGACCTCCCGACTCACTTTGAAGTCTCTTAGCCATATAAATTCAATTGTCTTTATCCTTTGCTCCTTTTGGTCAAGGTCTTTTTCCAGTTGCATTGCTTGTTGGTGCTTGGTAGGAATCCCTCAGTGCCTGACAGGCTCATCCCCAGGAGTCATGCCCCATGCTGGGGGGTAGAAGGTAATGCATTTATATGCTGAGATTGGCTTAGAGAGAGGCCACATTTGAATAACAAGGAGGCTCTCAAGAGGTAACACTTAGGCACCCTATAATACTAGGCTAAGTTTCAATTTCAAAAGTAAATGCTCATAAGTACAATCATCACAATCAAGAGCCCATCAGTGGTCCATCCTCCTTCACTAGTCACCCTATGGTTTTTGATTAATGTAAAATGTCATGTATCCATATGACAGTATCATACATAATAGTTTCACTGCCTTAAAAATGCCCTGTGATTCACATCTTCATCCCTTCCCAAAAAACCCTCAATTCTTTATATTTTGATTTTATACTTTAACTTTCAGAACATATTCATAATTCTTTTATTGCCAAGTTCTTCAGGGATAACTTGCAATCTCCTTCATGAACTTAATAAATATTATGATGAGTGAATTAGTTCCAAGAAAGTATAAAAATAAAATAAAATAAAATAGCTTTATTTTTTCTGTTATTTTGAAAAACAGTCTCCATTTGGTTCTTTAATTAATCGGTAGAAAGGAAGTACATTAATTTTTATTTTATGTTGCTTCAACCATTTTAGGTGATACACATACACACACACACACACACACACACACACACACATATACACACACACCTATATTTGACCATTAATTCTAATACTTATTATTTAGGTTTCTGTCCCCAAGGATAAACTGCCATTAGGCCTAATTATCATTAATAGACCCCGTGAATCATGCGGCTACAGCGTTTGGGCAATTGGAGACAAGTACTTTGTGATAAACAAGCTGCTCAAGGACCTACACTTGATCTTGAACTCCTTTAAATGAAATGACAAATCATCACAGTAAAAATGTTTCAAATTGATAAGGTGTCTTTCCACTTGCTGCCTGATGACACTAGAGTGTAAGTCTATAGCCACAGCTTTCTTTGGCATTAGGTATCAGGTTTATATATTCATGTGGTTTTATGTATAAGAACACATATACAAGTAAAAAGTCCTCAGAAGAGTTCTCAAAGTGCCTTTAAGATTTAGAAGGGGCCTTAATTTTTTATCTATTTTTAAAAGAGTGGTAAACTGATTAAGAAATACTGAAGTTGTCATATATATATATAAGTGGATATAACAGCAGTCCTGCTTCATTAGATATTGTACATAGCCTTTAAAAATTGGGAGGACCTGAGTTTTATTATTAAATCAAATTGTATAATTTTATAGATGAGAAAACCAGGACCAGTGAGATGATCCTAGATCAGAATTTTGTCTGAGCTACTCCACCCTTGTCCCTCTATCCTCTTTTCAGAATGATAAACAGCAGTCAAACAACAAATTCACAGCCAAGCAGGCAATACACACTGATACTCCCATCCCCACTCCCTACCTTATATTCTATTAGCAACCCAGTCAAAATTCTTCTTTAATAGATGATATGTGGCTTTCAAATTAAGATGAGCTATTTCAAAGAGCTCAAAGTTTCTATATCTGATATTTTTATTTCTAGTATGTACTGCTGGGAGGCAGGAGACATAAGGCAAGCAGTGTGCCTTGAAGCCTTGAAGACAGAATGCAGTGGGGCATGGCAGGATAATAATGAACTTTGGAGTCTGGCACAGAATCCTTTAGAATCCTGAGTTAAAGCCATCGGGCAAATGACTTAACCCTGTGAAGCTTAATTTACCTGTGAAATGAATCAGAGTACCAAACATAGGGTTATGTGAGCATTAAATGTAGAGTGTCTGACACAGTAGTAGATGCTTCATAATTAGAAGCTTTTAGAGTTGTTTCTCTATTTTATTTGCCACTTATTACATTTGCAAATTTAGGAAAATTATTTAAACTCTCTGAGTCTCTATATGCTCATCGGCAAAATAAAGAAAATACCAACATCACAGGGTTGTTGTGAGAATGGAATGATAAAAGTTTGCACATATTTGTTTATTTTCCTTCCCGCTTTTCTCCTGGCAATAATTTGATCTGGTTAATCTGAACCACGGAACAGTTTAGATTGAACTTTAAATTGGAAGAACTGGAAGGAAGGAAGTTTATTGCCTTCATTGTAAGCATAAACCTATACCCTCTAGAACTGGAACTACAAATATATTGAGTTGTGGTTTTCTTGATTTGAAAAGTGCCTCTTCCTCTGGTGAGAAGTTCTTGCATGAATCAGAGAAACTAACTCTGCGGAGAGCTGGTTAAAAATGAACCCCTTGGAGAGGCTTACAGATCCAGTAGTACGTAAAATTGCCTTAACGCAAGTTCATCCCGCAAGGACAGAAGGTTGGAGTTTATGACTCAGCCCTGACGGGGAGTCAGCTATTTTTCTAGAATGATCATTCAGTCACACTTTGCTCAGGGTGTAGATGATTTCATCCTTGTTTCCCACGGGATAAACTCTGGCGGGTGGATGTGTTCAAAGTGCAAGCAGCTACCCTTATTCTTGCAAATGTTGGATGTGGAAAAGCAGTGAGACCTGACAGGTGATTGGAAGACATTACTACGAGGGAGGCATGGATGGATGCAAAAGAGTTTCTATTTCTATCTTAGACCTGCTTAGAAAAGGAAAGTAATAGTCAATGGTTTTGCTAAAAATCACAGGTGATATGTTTCTCCCTTGTGAAAGTGAAGTCTTTCTTATAATAATTATCAGTTGACAATGATTTTCTAAAATCACTTTGCCAGAGTTGCAAGCATCTTCACTGTTTCCATTTTATAGCAAATATAAGAGTTTGTACTAGGCACAGCATGACAGGGAAAGCTGGTTTCGGCAGGACTTGATTTGATTTCCAATTTTGAAGCCGACTTATTGGAAGAACTTGGAAAAAGATAATAATGCCTCCACTCCAACAACAGAAGCTAGGCCCTCTGTTTATTATTAATTCAGATAATACCTGAGAGAGACAGTGAGGTTTAATTGGATGATCCATGCATGTAAAACTCATCACAAAGCCCGGCCTCAACTATGTACCAGGCCACTCCTGCAGCTCATCTTGTTTAATTAGGAAACTCAATTGGAAGTTGAAGTACCTTGGGGTATTTATTAGATCAGTTTAATGCTGTTTTCAAAGGATCCCTGTTAGATTCAATTGTAAACTGCCAACTCCTTTGTCACTTATGGGTTTCATGATTTACTTATATTATAATGAGAAGAAAAGGGGAAATATTTTGATACTTCCTCTGTATTAAGTCCCACAGGGCAATAATCTGGTCTGCCAGGGTTTGTTAGAATGTGCATTGTTATCTATTTTTAAAATTATCTAACCTTAATTTTGTTACTTTTTTGAAAGGAAGTGAATCACTGTCATCTGCTTAGAGCAAATTAAGTCATAGATGACATTCTATTAAAAACCGTAAGTCCTGATAGTTTAATAAGTAATTTGTAGCAACAACAGCTATTGCAAACTCTGGTATAAAGCATTTTGTAAACCACAGGAACATGGAAGGCTGTCACTGAGTTTACCACAAAATCATAGAAAAAAAAGTTAGATTTTATTGCAAACAATTATATCTTGTTATGACTTAAGTAATTATTTTGGTATTAAAAGTATCTGACTAATTCAGACACTCCAAACCAGTGATAGCAAGGAATATATGATGAAGCCTAAAGAATCAAAAATGAAAATAGGGAACATCTAGATCTAAAGCTTTTCAAAATATTGTGTGTGGTCTGGAATTGGCTCACTATACAGGGCAGGGCTAGCAGGGTGAAGTTAAGTAGAAAATCACATTGTAGGCTTCTTAAATTAATCTTAATCTAAGTGATACTCAACTGTCTAACCACAGATGAATACATATGCTCATTATCATTTAGATACTGTTTTGCCAAAACATTAATCTGGATTTCAATCTCTTTTCAATTACAAATCCAGGAAAGCAGAAATGTAAATGCCTTGCCAGTAAGGCACCAATGATGCAAATCAGGTAAGGCATATGCCACTGCCACTGATATTGTGCCAGTCGGTTTATATTTAGTCATATGCTAGCGGTTAATACCTGTGTGATAATTGCATTTTCCAGTAGAGCCCATTTACATTCTCCTTGTGCTACTCAAAAGTGGGATAAGTTTAAATTATATTAGTTGTTCAGAGCAACTTCCTTTTTGGTCCTTATATTACTGCCCGGTATAAGTTTGGCCAAAAGAGAACTCAGATTAATTTTATAAAACAGATCAGTTACCCTAAGTGCCTGACTTTCTGCTTTAAAGCAGAAATTATATAAGTATTGGAATGAATACTTTTGAGGTACTTCCCATATAAATGCTCAATTGAAACAAAGTGAAATATTTGAGCTAGCACAGTTTATATAATGACAACAATATGTATCTGACATTAATTATACTCATATAATTTGGTCAGTAGGTGCATGGAAGATATAACTAAAGCTTCAGGAAGAGCCAGTCCAAGAATGTGGAAGACCTGGATTAAGTATTCATGATTTGGGGGAATGCCCAATTCTGGGAAGATGGAGTGCTTTTCCCTATTCCTGCCACTAAGTACAACCAAAATTCCTAGACAACCATCAGAAGACTCTGTAAGGTGGAGAGAACAAGGCAGACTGGATAGGGGTGGCAGGACTTCAAGAATAGCATGGCAGTGAGCTCCTTAGGTTTTCTTTTTGTCTCATGTATCCCAGACTGAATACTGGAGAAGTCAACAAACTGGAAATGCCAATGGATATAGACAAAAAAAAGTCTTCAGAAAATCCTGTTCTCTCTCTTCAAAGTAGCAGGAAAAGGGCAGTCTAGAAAGACAGAACACTTTTGGACAATAACTGCTCTTCTACAACCAACACCGCAGAAAAAGAAAATTTGGCTCTTCCCCCACCCCTGTTGGCCCAAGCTAAATGGAGAGCCTAGATTTCCACCCTCTCCAAGCTGTAATAAGGTGCCTCAACCCTCTGATGGGGTGGTGTCAGAAAAGATTCAGTAGTGAGCCGAGACTTTCATTCCCAGTAGATGGTAAGAAGGCCCCTTCCTTCCCTGAGGTCAGGGGAGAGCACTTGAAGACCCTGAACCTCCACCCTACTGGGAAGTAATTAGATGCCCTCCCAGCTCCTCACTGGGGCACTGGGGAGATGTCAGAGAAGGGCTAGCAGAGAGGCAGGGCTTCTAGCACTATCCAGTGGTAGCAAGGCACCTCCTCACTCCAAGTGTCAGTGGAGACCACCAGAGGAGCAGCCACAAGGCACTCCTGTGGCTTCCAGACAGGGAGGTATCAGCAGGAGCCCACTCCACCCAACAGGAACCAGACCACCCAACTCTGGTGCCAACAAAGGCTGATAGGAGAACCTATGCTTCCACCCCTGCTCCAATGTGACATGAATGTTGCAGCATCTTACCATGTTCACCTGCTGGAGTGGGGTCAGAGAAGACCACATCAAAGGGGAGGTTGAAATAAGATCTAGAGTCTTAGAGCATAATACCCGAAGTGCCTAGGTTTAAAATGAAAATCACTCATAATAACAAGAACTAGGAAAAACTCAACTTGACTAAAAATGTCAACCAATAGAAAAAAAAAACCAAGATGGCAGAGATGTTCAAATTATCTGACAAACATTTTAAAGC
>JAQZBX010038838.1:0-23261 GCA_029593785.1 Cabassous unicinctus
ATTCCCCTTGCAGTGCCAAAAATTCACTCAAAAAGGCTTTCAGTTCAGCCGTCCCTCTGTGATAGACTTAAATAAATCTTCAACCTTGGCAGCTCTTCAAGGACTGATTCACGTGGATCTCAGTTCTGATGTCTCCCTCTTAATCTGGCAACTGCTGACTTTTTAAAAGGTCTATTGTATTTCTTCAGACTGCGTTAAACAAAAGTCCTTTGAAGCACTCAATGCTACAGGGTCAGAATTCTGCAAATTTTCTCATGAATGAAAGAGCCTCTTGGTCTTTATAAAGGGTATTTGTAATCTTAAAAAAAAAAAAGTTATCATGTCATCCAAAAACAGTAGTGGATTACCTGGCATTGAAGCGGTCACCAGGAGCTTTACTTCACACTGCTCCTTCTTCATCGTCTGCTTGAGATCCTTGAAGAAGAGGCCCTCCACGTAACCCACCACTTCCCACAGGAAAGTCAGAGTGGCTGAAATGGCATCCATGCCCCATTCACAGGGGGTCCGCACAAAGTACATGATTAATCCCACCTAAAAGTCATGGAATGGGAAGAGTTCACAAAGGCACAGCAACCTCGAGCTCACGTTCTCATTTCCTTGGCTTTTATTTTTTTAAATTAAATATTCCTTTGTGCCTTCGTATCCTCTGTTCAAATTCTTCTCTAACACTTTTAATGGCACTAACCTGGAGAGTGAATAACTGGAAAACTGACCAGAACAAGTTACAGTATATTTTTCTATCTCTAAAAGGAACGCAGATCATTTTTCCTGGTTGCAGATCATTTGGTAGCTCAGTTACATAGGCTATTCAAAATTAATCTGTATATGCAGTTTCCCCAAACATTATTTGCAGTTTGGGTTATATCTAACAGTTAAACCTAAGAATGTTCTGCTTGGCTATGTCAGTAGACTGAAATTTTTGCTTGAGAGTTTTCTAAAATTTTTTTTAACAAATCAATTTTATTGATACATATTAATATAGCATAATCCATCCAAAGTGTACAATCAGTTGGTATTCAGTATAATCATATAGTTATTCATGCACCACTATAATCAGTTTTAGAGCAGTTTCATTATTCTAATAATAATAGTAATAAAAAATAGAAAACAAACAAAAAACTCATCATCTCTCAATCTCTCTATGCTTCCCCTGCCATATTATTATTATGCTGTTATTCTGCTTCCTTCTCTCTAGTTTATTTGTATTTATATTTTGTAAAAAAACAGTCTTATATATGCAATATCACCCATATTTGTGTTTTACATGAGGTTTTCCTATCTTATACAGTCCCATGTTACAGTTTTTAGCCTTCCTTCTAATAGCATATATGACCTTAGTCTTTCCCTTTCAACCACTGTCATACCCATATAATAGCTCTGCAAGTTACAAAAGCCATAACATGCTTTCACCATTTCTATTCATTTCCAAAGACTTACAAACAGCCTTTTTACAAATTCTGCACAGATTAACCATCAGTTTTCCATTCTCTACCCTCAATCTATTTTTTGGTGACCTACATTCCAATTATTAACTCCATGAGTTAATAATTAATAGAATAATTATGTTAATAATTATTCTAATAATTATTATAAATAATAATATATTTAGTTCATAATAGCACAATTATGTCCTTTGTGTCTGGCTTGTTTCACTAAACATGACGTCCTCCAGGTTCATCCATGTTGTCTTATGTTTCACAACTTTATTTCTTCTTACAGCTGTATAATATTCCATCATGTGTATATACCACAATTTGTTTATCCATTCATCAATTGATGGACACCTGGGTTTCTAAAATAATTTTGAAAACTGTGTGCCCCTTTGCACATTTTTAAGTTGACATCTAAAATGTCTCATTCTCTATTTGTTTTTTGTAAATAGGAAGTAGGATATGTTACACATTCTATAAATTGAATTAAGATGAGGACTGAGTATAATTGGAATATATATTTCATCAAATTTGATGAAATAAATTTTAACTGCCTTATTGAAAAATGCACAGCAAAATCAGAACCAAATAATGTAAACACTTTTTCTGTGGGTTATATCCAATGTTTCTTGAAAAATATAGTAGTCCTGAAAAACTTCCTAGTTACATCGGGAATCAGTGTCATTACCTAATCGGCTTCAGTGGTTCTGAATGCTGAATGCCTTAATGAGGGCCAAGCCTTAACCTTGGCAGAAATGTATAAAAGATAGGAAAAGGTGGGAAGTCTGATGGGTTAAAAGTGCCTTGATCCAACACCCATACGGACGTACTCTATGGTAAGGTGAAAGTGTGCAGCTGCATATTGAAGGGATGTGACAGGAGGGTAGTGATATTATTGGGTTGGGTGGTGCAAGTTTGACAGGTGGGTAGATTGGAAAGGGTGGGTTGGAAGGTTCAGGGTACTTGGGGGAGGGTTGGAAGAAGGACCAGATGAACACTGGGGATTTGCGGGTATGTGGTTGAAAGTACAAAGTTGGGAATGCTCTTATGGCAATATGACAAGGAAGGGTTACTGGTTTAGGGTGTTGGATGAGGGGGCATTCGGGACAGGGTGCACCTGGAGCAGGCTTCTAGGGACTGTGTGAGTGATCATTCTGGCATAATGTGTTGTATCAGTGGGTGGAGACCCACACAATGAGCAGAAAGGAGTTGGACTCCCATCCTCGGGAGGACCAATTTGTTCACAAATAGACAGACGGGAGTCTCTCGAGAGCATGGGTGGTTCCTAATAAGGGAGGACAAAACCAGTGTGTCAAGACCTCAGTCTTGTAGCAGGTAGCTATGAATCTTGTCATCCAAGGAGTGAAGCCAGGGGGCCGCCATGGGCCCTGAGGGGAAGGGGAAGGAGGAATAGAATAGATCAAACCGGGGGGCTTTTTGGTGGGCAGTGGAAATATTCTACATGATCTTACAATGACGGACACAGGACATGGTAAATATCAAAATTTATGAAAGTGTACGGTCTAAAATGTAAACCATAATGTAAACCATTGACTATGTTTAGTAGCTATGTTTCACTATTTGTATATCAGTTGTAACAAAGGTACCATCCACATATAAAAAGGTATTAATACAGGGGGGGAGGAAAGGGGGAAGATGTTGGGTATATGAGAGTCTCCTGTAATCTGTATGTGACTTTGCTGTGACCCAAAACTTCTTTGAAAATAAAATGAAAAATAGTGAGACACTGGGGAATGAGTGAGGGAAGGTACCACGGTACAGACAAGACACCAGATATTGCGGTGATGAAAGGCAAAATGTCAAAAAAATTTTTTTTAAATATTTTTCATTTTTTTTTCAATATCCCAATCTTTAATTTTATTGTATTTTTAGTTTTTAAAATTTTTTTATGTATTTTATTTCTTATATTTAAACTTATCATTATTGTTTCATTTTCCTATTAATTTTATTTGGCTATTGTAATGGCTTCATCTTTAAAGAAGCTTTGGATCACAGAAGGGTTACAACTAGGGTGGGGGAGGATCGTTGGTGTGGGGTGTCAGTGATGGGGGATGCATGGGAGGAAGTTCACCTGAGCATACATATAAGGTATATAAAAATGTTCAAATGTTCATGGGGCATTGTCACAATGGGTGGAGACTCACACAGTAACTGAGAGAATACTGATTTCCCATCCTGGAGAGTTCTGCCACATTCTCTAAGGGAGGAGCAACAGTCCCCCACGTGCAGGGGCAGTGACTGATGAAGGAGGATGATCCACTGATGGGCCCTTGCTATTGATGACTAGATTTATGAGTCTTTGCTCTTGAAATTGAAATGTAGCCTAGTGTTATGGGGTGCCTAAGGGTTGTCTCCTGAGAGCCTCTTTGTTGCTCAAATGTGGACTCTCTTTAAGCCAAACTCAGTATATGAATGTATTATCTTCCCCCCAGCAAGGGATATGACTCCCGGGGATGAGCTTCCCTGGTACCGAGGGATTGCTACCAAGCACCAACTAGCAATGCAACTGGAAAAAGACCTCAAATAAAAGGGGGAAAAGGTAAAGACAAATGAGTTCAAAGTGAGTTGGGAGGTCATCCCAGAGGTAACGCTTACGCATATCTCAGGAGGATCTCATAGACTTCCAAAGTGTATACTACACCCTAAATAGTGGGTCTCCTGAGGGCTCTGGAGACACCCAGGCCCTATGGTCAGGGCGGATAACTCTGGAGTTTGGTGCCTTGCCAGTGGGCCCTACTTTGGAGTTTGTGCTCCTGAGAGAGACAGAGTTGGACTCAACTCATGGTACATGGCTCATGTGTCCCTTCTATTTAAACCTATACTTGGTGCTGGAGTTTGTAGGTATACATCCAGAGACTCAAGTCTTTGGGCTGTCCATGTGCCAGCTGGGCCTGGAACCTCGGCGGAGTTACACCTACTCTACAGCTCATTGGACTCACCCAGAACAACTGGCGGGGAGTTGATCACGGCCAATGGCCATCCCAGGGAATGGAAAGCATCTGCAGCTGCAGGCAGAATAGTCCCATCCATCTTCCCCACTGGGATATAAGCCCCTCTCAATTGGAGGTGGAGTGGACATCACCATCCCAGAATCCTTGGGATTGGGGAAGAGCTATGGACTAGAGTGGACTCACTGGTATTCTACTATAGACATATTGTGATCCTAGCAGTGGAAGAAATTACAACATTGATGTGGAGCCAGTGGCCACTGGAGGCTCTGGGGGCAGGGAGAGGGAAAAACAGTTGTAATACGGGGGCTTTTTCGGGACTTGGGAATTGTCCTGAGTGACGTTGCAATGACAGATATAGGCCATTTTATATCATCACATAACATGCAGAGCTGTGTAGGAGAGAGTGTAGACTACAATGTGAACTATGGTCCATGCTTAAAGGCAAAGCCCCAGGATGTGTTGATCAATTGCAATGAATGTGCCACACGAATGAAGGATGTTTATGTGGGAGGGTGTGAGAGTTGTGGGGTATGGGGCATATAGGAATCCCTATATTTTTTGTGTAACATTTATGTAATCTAAATATCTTTTAAAAAATAAAAAATTTTTTTTAAAGTGCCTTGATCAATCTTAAAGGAAGCTTCCTTAAAACTAATACTGTACTTCAGATTATTTCTTTGTTTTTCATGTCTATCAATGCAATCCAGTGATATCTGGATGGGTGCAGGGGGGTGGGTCTTTCTCATGTATAGCAGCAGAAGTGTGATTGAGATAGCAGGCATGCCTCAAGATTTAGAGCATATATGGAAGTTGAAGGTTAAAACTATCTGGGCACCAAACCCCTTTGGAAGCCTTCAAATACCCCTAGGGGTGCTCATACCCCAGTTTGAAGATCGATCACTGGGTTAAGTCAAACAGTGATTTTTAAATGTACCCTAAAGACTCTGGAAGTTATGGGCCTGTGTTCCTGACATTCGACCATATATATCTATAATAGTCATTAGAAAGAAGAGATGTTTCTTTTTTTTCCCCCTGAGATGCCTCCCTTCTCTGCTTGCTCATTAATTTTGCTTGATGTCTGCTCGTTGTTTGTCTTCTTTAGGAGGCATCGGGAACTGGACCCAGGACCTCCCATGTGGGAGGCCCAACTGCCTGAGCCACATCTGCTCCCTGAGATGTTTCTTAAGGGTAGTGGTTTAGAAAATACTCTCCCTTCACAGTTTTGCCATCCTGAGGGCAAGACTTTTTCTCTAGTCCACCCAAAGTACCCATGTAAGTTTAGGGGAAATTAGAGTTTGAATTGGAAATGCAAAGGCAGAGAAGAATTTATATTGTCTCTATTATGCAAAATAAGATTATAAAGCAAGGCCAAAATATTGCCAGTCCTTTTCTTCATTAGCATCAATTACCAAGCTGGGAGGACTTATGTCTACCACTAAGGCAATAGAAGGGGAGGGTATAGCAGAAAGGCAAAAAGTGAAATGTCCATCTCTTTCTTGTCCCAGAGTCAAAGGATGGAGGAGAGCAATGGTCCTGGTAAGCATTTCTTCCTATACAGTGACCTGAGAAAATAGGCAGGTACATGGGCAAATGAGGGTGATACTGAGGCTACTCTTGTCTCTATTCCCTTTTGGGTGACAGGAGCTCATCTCAGAGCCTTTTGGTACCAATCTGTGTACAATGTAAACTTGGAAGGACACATACTTAAATCGAGGGAGGCCCTGAAATTTGGCTTTCCCAATCTGCCTTTGTTTTGTGTGTGTGTGTGTGTGTGTGTGTGTGTGTGTGTGTGTGTGTGTGGTGTAGATGGGACCCAGAAGAGGTAGAAAGTTTGGCTCAAGAGCTTTCAAGATGGAATCGACATAGTGGGGCTGGACTCTAGTGAGGGGAGCCATATGGAACTCACAGCCAACTCAGAGGGGTCCACAGCACCAGAGAGAGCCGGGGTGTGGCGGAGTCTTCCAATCAGCACTGTTGGGAGCATACAGCCTTGGGTGATAGCTGCCATGGACGTCAGCTTTAGTTAACAGGGCATCCAGTGACCAGCAGACAAAGAGGATTGTCTCACAAACAGAGGAGCTAAGGGAAACACCCAGGATAGAAAGTGGATTGAAAAGTATATATTTTCTCCAATTCCACAGGGATCTTAGAGCAGAAAGTGGTGGGGAGAGTTCCTAGAGACTTTTTTTTAATCCAAGAGATTGAACACTACCCAAAGGTACTGCTTATATTTGTATCAATCTGTACTTAAAACTGGATTGAACATTACTGTATACTTTTCCTCCTGTCAACCAGCAGGTGGGCACTCAGGAGGAAGACCAAATCAGTTGTAGACTAGAGAAAGGAATCACAAAAATTCTCTGCCTCTCAGTGTGGTAGCATGAGTTAAATTTATCATCCTGCCACAGATGCACATTGGTAACTTTTCTATTTCCTCACTTGCTAAACACTGATGCCAGTAAGGGAGAAAGGAGGTGTTCTCCCAACACAGGCATTAATCTCGTTTGCTGGATTAAGTAGCAATTTTAAAGAATTTTCATCAAGGCCCGGGCCCCAAACTGCACATTCATTTGGGATGGAAAGAGGAGAATAAGACACTGGCAAATCCTGGAAGGTTCAGGAGGAAGCTGATAGGACAATTTAAGGCATAGATAATTGCCATGGAAAAATATATTCACAAACACCTTCCATCAAGGGCAAAATTTGCTTTTGCGTGTTTGTGTGTCTGTGTTTTAAATAGCAAGACAGGAAAAGGGGAAAAATGACTAAAAATGACATATAATTTTTCTCAACAGAAAACCAAAATTAAGGACCAACACAAGGAAGTCATGTAATGCTAAATAAAAAAAAGCAGAAAAGAAACGGACACCTACTGTGCCAAGCAGGGGCTTCCCAATGTAAAAAGTGGTGAATTTAGGTGGCCACGAATCACCTTCAGTCACATAATGAATGGAAATTTATTGAAAAAAAATCTCCTATGACCTTTTTGCCATGTTGCTGTTTCCCACTGGGAAATGAGCACTTGTAACCTGCTGGCTACTGAAACTCACCAAGTAGTTGAATAGGATGTGGGATGTCTGAGCAGGAAAGTCTCCAATATTCAGGAGGAGTTTACGCAGCATGTACATTAACTCATCCTGAAAGAAGAAAAGAATTTTTATTTCACTCAACTGCCATGTTTTAGGAAATAAAATTAACTTCTTAGAAAAGTAGGGGGAGATTTTCTTTACTTTTGCCCACAGGTTGATTTCAATTATATTCAACATTTTAAAATAGTATAGGTGATACTTGTTAAATAGTATTTAAACCACCTGTAACACTTTTTTCCTATAAGCTTACATATAATATCACTGAGCAGTCATCAGACAACTGTCTTTTTAAATAAAAATTTAAACTGTGCCTATATGTAACAGCTGTATATTTAGTCAACCCTAGTTGTCATCACTGCCTAGGTGTGATGGATATATGAGAACTTATAGCATTAAGCAAAACAACTTTAGAGTTTTCCTTCGTCGGTTTCAAGTCAAAGAGATCAAGCTAGGCCAAGAAAAGATAGCTTGAGATATCTGCAATTAATCCTTCCTCTCAGAAACTAAATTTAATACTCCAGTGAACACAGAATGAACAAACATTTTTAAATCATCAGTGTATTTTGCCATTGCTCAGAAAACTAATTTCATTTGGCATAATCTTATGGGGTGGTATAGTTAATCTAATTTTTGTTTCATGGAAAGTTTCAACATATTTTGTTACACTCTACATGCATCACATACTGCCAAGCAATCAGAATTTGATAAATGTATCCAGTACTAAAATAACATAATACTGAATTTAATTTTTGTTTAAAAGATTGATGTTGAGTGAAGCAAGCCAGACACAAAAGGACAAATACTGTATGATTGCACTATTATGAACTAAATATATTGTGTAATCTCCTGGAGTTAAAAAATAGAATATAGATCACCAGATAGAATGAGGGTAGGGAATGGAAAGTGGAGGGATAACTTGTGCAGAATTGGTAAAAAGGATGTGTGTTAATCTTTGGAAATGAATAGAAAAGGTGAAACCACAACATGATGTTTGTAACTAGCAGTACTATAATATGGATGTGACAGTGGTTTAACGGCAAAGTCTAAGGTCATGTATATTACTAAAAGGAAAGCTAAAAAATGTTACATGGAACAGTATAGCACAGTAAAACCATATGTGAAATATGAATATGGGTAAAATTGCTTCTATAAGGTCATTTTTCTTTTGAAATTGAACCAATATATGTTAATATTACAAGATGTTTAATATCAGACAAAAAACCCATTATGCTAAGTGAAAGAAATCAAACACAAAGTACTACATTATTGTATGATTCCATTTATATAAAATGTAAATACAAATCAATTAATAAAGATGAAATTAGATTAGTCGTTATGTAAGGTTAGAGAAGGATACAGGGATTGAGAAGTGACTACTAAGAGGTATGGAGTTTTTGTTTTTGGAGTAATGAAATTGTTCTACAATTTTTATTGGTGATAAATGCACACCATTGAAATTATACTAAAAGCCATTGATTATACACTTTGGATAGTTCATATGGTATGTGAACATATCTCAATATAACTGCTTAAAAATAAATAAACAAATGTACAAGAATAGCCAGATATAGCAGCTACGTACAGCAGGGGAAGTACAGAGTTTGAGAGGTGAAGAATTTTCTTG
This sequence comes from Cabassous unicinctus, assembly GCA_029593785.1. Classification (NCBI taxonomy): domain Eukaryota; kingdom Metazoa; phylum Chordata; class Mammalia; order Cingulata; family Chlamyphoridae; genus Cabassous; species Cabassous unicinctus. The sequence goes on from JAQZBX010038838.1 coordinate 9,116, forward strand.
TTTGTTTTTTGTTTATTATTATTGAAATAATGAAAATGCTCTAATAATGATTGAAGTGATATAATGCACAACTATGTGATTTTACCAAATACCATTGATTGTACACTTTGGATGAATTATATGGATTGTATGTAAAATTGATTTTTTTTTTTTTTAAAAAAAGATTGGGAATCTTGCAGTATCTTATGGTCATCACTAGCAACGTACCATAAACATATGGATGTAGCTGTTAATGGAAATCTTTGAAAAAAAACAACAAAGTTAATATTGCTCATGATCATCATTTAAAAGGCACTTATTGACTATGTACTAGAAAACATAAATATAGCATACATAGCACTCTAAAGTCATTTTTTGCTTTTAACAATATTCACACACTTAATTACATAACTGTATCATAAAGGAGGAAGAATTTACTTGTCTATTGCTGATGGTCAGTTTTTCCAGAAAATGTCGAAGAACTGTTGATGGATCTTCAATTAGACAATTCCATAATACTTGTTGGGCCACAGCACTCACTTTAAAAGAGAACGTAAAATGAGCATTTGTCTTAAATGAACACAAATTGATTGTAACATATTCAAAAATTTACTAAGCTTTAATTAGTTTCTCCTTTTTAAATTTTTTGGCTTAAAAATGTTCTGTGAACTTTTCTACTGAAAGTTGGGTATTGATTCTCTTTGCTGTTGTCTCTGAACATTTTCACCTGTAAAGAAAAGGTACCAAAAAGTGCAGGATGGTTTTTGGAAATTAACATTGCTTTCGTAATGACTACATCTATGAATATATGCAGTGGTCCTTGTTTTGGAAATCACTCTAATATTAGCATTGTTAAATTTCTATGAAATTATAGTCATATTTCATTCCTTATTGTGTGGAGAAATTGCTAAGGGATATTTTTTGGAGGGATTACTAAAGTAATTATTTGGCTTTCGAAACTAAGGATCACATGAATGCTTTTCACAGTTTCTTTTTCAGCAAGATAAAGTAGTTGTGACAGTAATAATTAGGCTTCCACTTCTACTGAGGAAGTCTTAGGAGTAAATAAGCTATGGAGAAATAAAGTGCTATTTTCTTGGGGAGATTGGTCCAGTGGTTTTATCTCTTACAACCAGGATGTGGAAGGGTTTACATTTTAAGAATACTGAACCCTGTCACCAGATGAAACCACCATTTTTGTTTGGATGATGCTCTAAAGCCCAACCAACCTCTTACATTTTCCTGGGAGAAAAGTCTTAGAAGTGCCTAGTGCAAGAGAATTTCCCAAAAGAAAGTCATTAAAATATCAAGGTCAAGAGCATGAACCAAAGAACCAGATTACCTGGGTTCAAAATCTGCTCTGTGCCATCTTGGCCAAGTTAGTTAACTTCTTTGTGCCTTGGTATGCCATTTGAAAATGGGCTTATTGGAAGTACCTATTTTTAGGTTGTTATGAAGATTAAATGAGTAATCCATGCCAGGACCTGGAGCAGTAACTGTCACATAGTACTTTGTAAATGTTAGCTGTCTAACACTCATCTGTCCTTGACTGCAGTCATTTATGGATGGGATGCCTGTGCCAAAAGATGGTTCTAGTTTGAAACCAGCAGTGAGAGAATGAGGGTGGTGGCAGGGAAGAATACTTTTGCCATCCTCTCACCCTATTATTCCATCAAACTGGCTTTGGCCTCTTGGTGTTCAATGTTCAAACCCATCAGTCCATGCAGATACGGTGAGAGGGCTTGAGATGAGTTTTTGTTTCCCCAAATATTATTCACCTTATTGGCTCAAGGGGCATCCAGAACATCCTCAATGGTGATGGCACAATGCAGGAATCTTGCAATCTTATGTGTGTGACTTCAATTAAATGCTTAGCTGCAGGCAATCCAGCAGTGCTGCCCTCCTAGATAACCCAAAGTGGTGATCACTGGGATTCATTTATTCATTCATCCAAGGTATTGATTTGAAAGCTTACTAGGCACTCAGAAAAGGGAGATAAGAAAAAGCTGCTACTTGTTCTGAAGGAGTGCACAGTTCAGTGGACAACATAGAAAAATCAACAAAGTGACCACAGTAGAGCATGATGTGTTGTGACAGGAAGGACTTGTGATAAAGGGGGAGGTGATGTTTGCAACCTTGCAGGAAGTGATAATTGCACTAGAATTTGAGGGATGAAGAGGAGTCAACTAGTGGTGTTACTAGTGAGTAGTGAGAGGTTGAAATATGTGAGAACGAAGGGAAGAAACTTGGCTAATTAAAGGAAAAAGAAAATTAATGTAGCTAGAGCAGTGCAGAAAAGAGTAGCACAAGGCTTTTAAGCTGAGGAGTGATGTGATTAGAGTTACATTTTATAAAGACATTCTAGCTGCAGTGAGTAAAATGAGTTGGAGGAAGGTAAGAGTGTAGTGACACCAAGTAGGGAGTAATGATGGCTTAGATTAGTGCAACTGTGGAGATGGAAAAAAAAAACAAGTGGATTTAAGATGTATTTGTACCTTCACCCTGGCATGGGACATGACTCCCAGGGATGAGCCTCCCTGGCACTGAGGTATTAATACCAAGCACCAACGAGCGATGCATTTGCAAAAAGACCTTGACCAAAAGGGGGAAACATTAATTATAAGAGTTTTTATGGCTAAGAGATTTCAAAATGAGTCGGTAGGTCAATCCACAGGTTACAATTACACATGTCTCAGGAAGAACTCACCATCTGCCACAGTAAACAAAGCCTTAAATAGGGGTGCTCCTGAGGGCTCTAGAGCCATCCAGACACTATAGGCCACCCCTTGAAATCAGCACCCTGTCAGTGGGCCTTACCTTGGAATATATGACAACCTATTTCCCCAATGTAACAGAGTTAGACTCATTTATTATTTCCCTACACATGATTCTTTTACCTCTTTTATTTGGGCCTATAATTAGCACTATACTTATTAAATATGTGTCTTAGAGACTTAAATCTTAGGTCTGTGTATATGTCAGTTGAGCCCTGAATCTCAGCAAAGTGGTGGCCAATACTTATTCTCCAGTTCATCAGACTTGCCCAGGACAATGAACAAAATGATGAGGATGGACAATTCCCATCCTCAAAAACAGAGAGTATCTACAACTACAAGCAAACAGGTCCTTCCAACTGCCCCATAAAATTTAAGGCCCCTCTCAATCTGAAGCAGAGAGGCATCATCATCCTCAAATCCTCAAGGATGAGGAATGAACAAACATAAGGAGAAATGCAACCACAGATAAAGTAAACTTATTAATATTGTAGTAATGGAAGAACTTGTAACATTGATATAAAGATTATAAAGATAGTAATTACCAGAGGTTCTGAGGGGAGGGGAAGAGAATAATAGGTGGAACATAGGGCATTGGAATTAAGTGTAAAACACAATGTAAACTATAGCCCATGATTAGTAGCAATGCTTCAATATTTATTTGTCAATTGTAACAAATGTACCACACTATTGTAAGATATTAATAGGGGAAGAGGTGGGAAAGGGAGGGGGTGGGGTATATGGAAATCCCTTATACTTTAAATATAACTTTTCTTTAACCTCTTTAAAAATAAAGTTTATTATATGGAAAAAGAAAGATGTATTTGTGAGGTTGGATAGCCAGGAACTATCTCAGGCAAAGAAAGCAGGAGGCTAAAAGGAAGTGGTGGTAAGCACTGGATGATTTTTAGTCTGAACAGTGTTTCCTAATTCTATTAATTTTTAAAACAAGGAATATGGAATTTAGCATGCCTTTCCCATTCAGCCTATGCTTTTAGTAGATGATAAAAATTTTTGCTTCAAAATGAATCATCCAATTAAAATTAAGAGTGATGTTAACAAATAATATTAACAAGAAATATACAGACTATAAATTTAGCTTTCCTATATCTTAGATAATTAAGTGTGGGTTTTCTTAAGTTGAAATTTATTACAAAAACATCTTTAAAATATTTTCATTCTAATTGTTGAAATAAGGCAGTTTAAGGCTTAAAACATGGAAAATACAGAAAAATACAAATGGAAAGTAAGACTTGTAAATCTCACCAACCATATAATCAGCTATTTACATACATGTTTACATGAATTTCATGTCATGTTATGTAAATGTAAATATATGTATTTACATGTATTTCATATGCAAAATATTGATTTTTACGTAGGCAATATATTGGACACTTTCTACATTAATATTCCTCTAGAATGTAGTTTCTAAAGCTGCATGGAAAACTATAATATGGATATTCCATGATTAACTAATTGCCTGTTGTTGGGCATTTAAACTACTTCCAAATTGTCACTTTAAATAATATATAATATATAATATATAATATGCTGCAAAAACCTTCATATAGCCCTCACTATTGCCAGGGGAAATATCTAGAAGTAAAAATCTGTGTTAAAAGATTTTTAACTACTCGTAGTAGTTTGGTATTGTTTATGAATTTCAAAAATAGATATTGGCTTGTGTTTGTAAACTAGTCTGTTCCTCTGGGAATTTTAGATTGTATTAAATTCAGAGGTTTCATTTTTACTTGATTAAATTATGATTAGGGCTTTGATTCAGCCACATCAGTAGGACGTTGAGTCCCCGCCCCCTTGGTGGGCTGGGACTTATAGAGAAAATGACACAGCAGAGTAGAGTTTGAGTTTTGATCCTGGAGCCCCGGGAAGTAAATATGCAGAGAAGTAAAACACAGCGGAAGAGAGCCAACTCATTAGACACAGCAGAGGGCTCCCAGAAGAGAGATGAGCCTGATAGTCTACAGCTGACCTTGTGAAGAGACCTGAGCTGCTGAGCCCAGAAAAAAATGAGCCCCACGAAGCCTTATACCAGCCTACAGATGAGATCAGAAGAAGCTGGACCCACAAAGACTTTAGAGGGAGAAGGAAAGCTGAACCCTTGCAGATGTTCCAACACGTGGCAACTGACTTTGGTGAGGGAAGTAACTTAACACTTTATGGCCTGGTAACTATAAGCTTCTATACCAAATAAATACCATTTATAAAAGCCAACAGATTTCTGGTATTTTGCATTAGCACCCCTTTGGCTGACTAATACAATACTTTTGATACATATTGTGATACATATTGTGATACATATTGTGAAACTGTGTTCCAGAATTGGTGTAAGTCAAATTTATCACCCTGCTACACTGAAATGAAGAAACCTGAGGTACCTTAGAACCTGTTAGTTTGAAGTCACTAATATTATCTTTTCTACATGATTACCTTTCCAGAGGTACTATATAAAGAGAATAATTACAAAAGTAAATGATAACCTAGGGATAAAGATGAGTTATATCTGTGATAGGCAAAAGTTAATATTTTTAATGTTAAAAATAGCTCTTATAGCTTAATATTGAATTGAAAATTCCCAATAGAAAAATAGTTTATGGATATAAACAGACAAGCCAATAGTCAATAACATATGTAAACAACAGTGTCATTTAAAACAACATTGAAATCTTCCAGCTACAAAATTGCCAAAGATTATTTTAAATGAAAATATCCGGGAAGCGGGTGTGGCTCAATCGATAGAGCTCCCGTTTACCATATGGGAGGCCCCGGGTTCGCTTCCCGGGGCCTCCTTGTGAGGGCGGGCCGGCCCGCGCAGCGTGGTGGGCTGATGCAGCGAGACCTCACAGCAAGGGGGAGATAAGCAGACACAGAAAAAACACACAGCAAATGGACACAGCAAACACAAGCAGCAAGGGGGGGATAAATAAATAGATAAATAAATCTTTAAAAAAAAATGAAAATATCCATTGTTAGCAAAGTTGCAGGGAAAAGAGTATTCTCATATCCTCCTGTTGGGAGTATAAAATTCAGTACAAATATTCTGGAACAGTGCTACAAATTTAAAACTATAATATGTACACAAAGCAATTCAACATGTGGTCAATAGATAATGTATACAAGAACAGCCCACTGTCCTCCATTAGATGAACAACTGAAGTATATTTCTATAGAGCCACTGATGGTTTTGCTAGTTGAAACTGTACCTGCGACTCCATCTTCCCGCACTTCACCATCCTCCATTAGATGAACAATGGGAAGTACTGCTGCACAGATGCATGCTGGGAACACTGCTTGTGGAGGCTGAGGCACATGGTGGTTTGGTGTGTGTTCAGTGGTGTGCTCCTCATCTGAAGAGGGAGAGAAAATCAGGGTGTTTTGCTCAGTCTTAAAACTCTAATGTAATGGTATTTCTCAGTTTAAGGCCTACCTATGTAACAGTATAATCTTAGCAACAATAAGAAAATGCCAGAATTTTTAAAAGATGAGGATGTACAGAGTGCCTCCCTATGTCAAAACAAACAAGAAAACCAATCCAGCTCCTGAGTTCTGTCATTCTTCTTTTTGTTTTGCGGAGAAATAGAGGCACAGACATTCTGGAATGGAAGGATCAGTTCATTATAATAAAGTTTCAGAGAAGATAAGAGTTTCAGCAGAAACTAAGACAATTTTCATAGATACAAATTTGGTAACAATCTTTTGAGTATGTGAGAGATGGTCAGCACTAATATGGAGTAGCAGAAAACACACACATATACATTTTAAAAAGTATAAATGTGGGGGCAGCACTTCCAGAATGGCAGAGTAAGGATCTCTGAAAATCTACTCCTCCATAAAAGCAATGAGAACACTGGCAAAAATGGTCAGAATTAGCTTTTCTCAGAACTTTTGAAATTAACAAAAGGCTTGCAACAATTTAAGGAGAGTTTATTTAAGAAAAACAGCTGAATCTTGCTAAGAACAGTGAGGTGTGTGGTATTTTACCTTGCATCATTCATAAATCCCTCTCCTTAGCTCCATGGTAGCTTTACCAACAACTTCACAACCATGGTAGCTATGAAAACCAGCAGCCTAGCAGCCACTTGAGGGAGCAGAAGGGCTTTGGAGCCCCATCCTCTGAGAAGTGTCACTCCCTCTCTGGCAGCTTTCTGGAAAAATCAATTCACAGGACTTGTGTTTACATGACTGGAATAGAGCTCACACAGAATAAACATATCTATTTCCAGGGCATTTGTTGACAATATCAGCAGCAATTGCTTAACATTGCAGCTATTGAGGTGATGATACTAGTTGGGGCAATCAAGAGACTGACATAAAAACTTGAATGGAAAATCTGGGACATGAGATGTCCACAGAGGTCTTTGAAAAACTCCAATATATTCCTGGAGATCTAGATGGCCACATGCATCTATAGGGCGATGCACATGGCCAAGGAAAGAACTGAGAAGGCCCTAGCCTCTCATCTTTGGCTGACCTTTAGACTCTGCACAAGCAAGAAGTGAGAGCTAAGGAAGAGCTGTAAATTACTGAAGTGCTGAAGGTGAGCACCCCCCAACACACCCACAAAGTTTTCCCTCTGCAAAAACTGGGAGACTTATTATTTCAAAGCACTTAAGGAAATCTCTGTTCAATTATTAGCTGACCATTAACCTAATTGAGTAGAGACTTTAAGTGATTGCACCCAACAAAGCACACAGACTTCACAGAATTTGTCCAGGAAAGTCATTAAATAAACAAACAGCAACACAGTAACAACCGACAACAATACCTGAGGAGAGAGGGGTCATCTGATTTCCAGAGTTGCCATATTATATAATTTCAAATGTCTAGTTATCAACAAAAAATATTAGTCATGCAAATAACCAAGAACATATGGCCCATACACAGGAATAAAAGAAGTCAATAGAAACTGCCTCAAAGGAAGACCAGATGTTGGACTTAATAGACAAAAAATTTAATCAGCTATTTTAAATATGTTTAGAGAATGAAACTATGCCTAAAGAATTAAAGGTAAGTATAAAAATGATTTCTCATCAAATATAGAATATCAATAAAGAGATACAAATTATAAAAAAGAACCAAATATAATGTCTGTAGTTGAAAAGCACAATAACTGAAAAGGAAAATTCACTATTAACTTAATGGAAGATTTTAGCTGGCAGAAGAAAGAATCAGCATACTACAATATATGTCATTTGAGATTATCCTGCCTGAGTAACAGAAAGAAACAAGACCAAAGAAAAGTGAGCAGAGCCTCAGAGACCTACAGGGATCTGTAAAGCATATCAACATATGTACAATTGGAGTCCCAGAATGACAGGAGAGAGAGTGAAAGGATCCGAAAAAATATTTGAAGAGAATAGTTTCCAAATTTAATGGGGGGAAAAAGCGCATTCATTTACATAGTCAAGAAGTTCAATACACTTCAACTAGGATAAACTCATGAGATCCATCTAGGCACAGCATACTCAAACTGTCAAGAGCCCAAACAAGAGAGAACCATGAAAGCAGCAAGAAAAAAGTGATTGATATACAAGAAATCCTAAATAAGATTAACAACTGATCGTTCATCAGAAACTATGGAGGCCAGGAGGCAGCGGAACATATTCAAGGAAAAAGACTATGAATCAAAAATTCTATATCCAGTAAAACTACCCTTCAAAAAAAGAAGGATAAATTAAGACTTCCAAGATAAAACTGAGAGCACCTGTTGCTAGCAGACCTGCCCTACAAAAATACTAAAATAGTAAAAGGAGTCCTTCACTATGTGGTAACTTGAATATACATGAAATAAAGAGCACTGGCTAAAGTAATGACATAGGTAAATATAAAAGACAGCATAAATGTGTTATTTATTTGTAACCATTTACTTCTATCTGATTTCAGAAACTACTGCATAAAGCAATAATTATAAACTTGTGTTAATAGGCTATAAGGTATGAAAATGTAATTTGTTTGACAATAACATAAAGGATGGGGGAGCAAACAGAGGTATATAGGAGCAAGGTTTTTGTGTACTATTGAAATTAAATTAGTATTAATTCAAACAAAATTGTATTAGGTTAAGATGTTAAATGTAATCACCACGAAAACCAGTAAGAAACAACTCAAAAGTATAGTAAAAAAAAAAACAACAATAAATGAAAATGATACACTAAGAAAAATTTATTTAACTCAAAAGAGGCATAACGGAGAAACAGAGGTACAAGAAAGACATAAGACATATAGAAAACCAGTAGCAAAATGGCACATTTAGGGGAGTGGATATGGCTCAAGCTTTTGAGCCCCTGCTTCCCACATGGGAGATCCCGGGTTCAGTTTCTGATGCCTCCTAAAAACAAAGAGACAAACAACAAGCAAACAAATGAAAAACAAACAAACAACTCAGGGGAGCTGATGTGGCTCAGTGGTTGAGCACTGGCTTCCCACATATGAAGTCCCGCATTCAATTCCTGGCCCTGGTACCTCAAAAAGAAAAAAGAAAAAAAAAGCAGGTGTAAATCTTAGCATATCAATAATTACATTAAATGTAAATGGAGTAAACATTCTTAACAAAAGGCAGAGATTGACTGAATGGGTAAAAATATATGATCCAACTATATGCTGTCTATAAGAGATATATTTTAGGTTTCAAAGGCACAAGTAAATTGTAAATAAAAGGATGGAAAAAGGTATGCCATGCAAACAGTAACCAAAAGAGAGTGCAAGTGATTATACTTATATCAGAAACAATACATTTTAAGACAAAAATTTTTGGTGGATACAAAAAGGACATTTTATAATGATAAAAGGTTCAACCCATCATAAAGATGTAACAATTATAAACATATGTTTGCCTGAAAACAGTGTCCCAAAATACATGAAGCAAGAACTGACAGAACTGAAGGGAGAAATACACAATTAAATAATAATAGTTGGATACCTCATATTCAGTAATGGACAGAACACCAAGACAGAAGATCCAGAAGGAAAGAGAAGACTGAATAACATTAAAAACCCACTAGACTAACAGAGATATACAGAACACTCCACCAAAACAACAGAAGAATACACATTTTTCTCAGGTTTACATGGAACATTCTCCAGGATAGATCATATGTTAGGCCACAAAACAAGCCTCAACAAATTTATAAGGTTTGAAAAGGATACAAAGAATTCTTCACAATGAATGAAATCAGAAATCAATTACAGAAGAAAATTTGGGAAGTTCACAAACATGTGGAAATTAAACAACTCACTCCTAAATAAACAGTGGGTCAAAAAAGAAATCACAAGGAAAATAAAAAAAATACTTTGAGATGAATAAAAATAAAGCACAATATACCAAAACTTTTTGAATACAGCAAAAGCAGTGCTTAGAAATAAATTGATCACAATAAATGTTCTATTTTGGGTGATGAAAAATTTTGGAAATAGTGGTGATGGTTGCACAACATTGTGAACGTAATTATTTACACTTAAAATGGTAAAATGGCAAGTTTTATGTTATATATATTTTACCACAATAAAAAAGAATAAAAATCTCAAATCAATAACCTAAACTTCCACCTCAAGACACTGGAAAAAAGAGGAGTAAACTAAACTCAAAGCAAACCAAAGAAAGGCAATAATAAATATTTGAGTGGAAATAAATGTAATAGAAAGTAGAAAAATATAGAGAATCCAATAGAATATCCAGAGAGGTTTATAACCTATCAGGCAGGGACTACTGTGCTAACCGTGAGGAAGTAACTACAGAAGAATGATCATCACTCCTCAGCACCCTCTTAAGAATAAGGGGGTGAACTCTCTGAAGGGGTAGTTGAGGCAGGTTAGTACAGGGAAATGAAGAAAAGACAAGCCACAACATGGCTGACAGACAACATTGTTGGGAGACCCCGCCAAAATCTTGACCCTGATCTTTAGGTCCCAGTTAACTCTTTCTGGGACCTCCCCTTGGCCCCAGATATTCCAAACAGTTCTCACGATTAGCCCTAACTACAGGTGAGGTAGCCAATAAGAGCTGCAGCCTCTCCCCTTAGCATTAGCAAGGGGAGTAATAATTAATAATTTAAAAAGTAACCACACAAGCCAGAGCTTGCTCTCTCTGCCTAGAGGAGCCTGCACCATATCTCAGTGCATATTTCCATATTACTGTCCCATCTCTCAGCAAGCTCTGTTCTTTCCCCCCATTTCCCAATAAATTCTTCTTACTGGCCTAAACAACAAACAAACAAACAAACAAACTATATGTATATATATAGAGAGAGAGAGAGAGAAAGAAAGAGAGAGAGAGAGAGAGAGAGAGAGAGAATCAATGAAACCAAAAATTGGAAAGGATCAACAAAATTGACAAACCATTAGCTAGACAGACAAAAAAAGAGAAAAAAACAAACTACAATGAGGAATGAAAGAAGGAACATTGCTACTGAACTTACAGAAATAAAGAGGATTATAAATGAATATTATGAACAACTGTAAAAAAACAAATTATATGATGTCTATGAAATGTACATATTCCTAGAAAGACAAAAACTATAGGAGTTGATTCAGGAAGAAATAGAAAATCTGAACAGACCTATAACAAGTAAAGAGATTGATATAGTGATCAAAAAACTTCCACAAAAGAAACTGAGGCCTATATGACTCCACTGGTCAATTCTATTAAACATTTAAAGAAAAATTAAACCAATCCTTCTCAACATCTTCCAAAAAATAGAAGAGAAGAGAACACTTTCTAACTCATTCTACAGACCAATATTACCTTGATATCAAAACTAGACAATGACATCACAAAAAAGTGGCTAAGATCTTTTATGAATATAGATGCAAAAAACCTCAACATAAGAGTAGGAAATCAAATCTAGCAACATATAAAAAGGATTATACACCATTATCAAGTGGTACTTATCTCAAGAATGAAATGTTTCAGCCTATGAAAATCCATATGATAAACCATGTTAATAAAGGACAAACACCATGTGAGAATCTCACTGGATTCAAAGAAGTGTATGAAAATTCCACCACCCTTTCATGATAAAAACATTCAACAAAGCAAGGAATAGAAGGGAATTTCCTCAATCTGATGAAAGGTATCTATGAAAAATACACAGTTAAATTCATACTTAATGTTGACAGACTGAATGCTTTCTCTTTAGATCAAGAAAGAGACAAAAATATCTGCACTAATCCTTTCTGTTCCGTATTGTACTGGTAATTAAGATCAATTAGGCAAGAAAGAAATAAAAGGTATCCAAATTAGAAAGGAGGAGTAAAACTGTATTTACAGATGACATGATCTTGTTATCAGAAAATCCTACGGAATCCATTAAAAAACTATTAGTACTAATAAATGATTACAGCAAAGTTACAGGATAAAAAGGAAACATAGAAAACTCAATTGTATTTCTAGATACTAGCAATGAATAATCCAAAAATGAAATTAAGAAAACAATATCAATTGCAACAGCATCAAAAAGAATAAAATACTTTAGAATAAATTTAATAGTAGAAGTGCAAGATTTGGACCCTGAAAACTACAAAATGATTGTTGAAATAAATTAAAAACTAATTTAGTGGAAAACTAAGTAAGTTGAAAGACATCCCACGGACACAGATCTGGACACTTGATATTGTTAGGATGGCACTATTTCCCAAATTGATCTATAGATTCAATGTGATCTTATCAAAATCCCAGCTTTTGGAGTGGGTGTAGCTCAGTGTTGAGAGCCTGCTCAACAAGGTCCTGGGTTCAATCCCTGGTACCTTCCTAAAAAAAAAAAATTCCAGCTTCATTTTTTGATTAAATTGACTAGCTAATCCTAAAAGTCATATGGAAATTCAAGGGTCCTAGAATAGCCAAAACCATCTTGAAGAAAGAAAAAGTTGGAAAATTCATAATTCTCAATTTCAAAGTTAATATAAAGCTACATTAATCATGACTGTGATACTGGCATAAGGACAGACATACAGATCAATGGAGTAGAATTGAGAGTCTAGAAATAAACTTTTAAATTTATAGTCATTTGATTTTTCTCAATTGATTTAAAAAAAAATAAAATTTTTTTTTTTATTTTCTTTACTTTTTAAAAGATACTTATATTACATAAATGTTACACAAAAAATATAGGGATTCCCATATACCCCATTCCCCACAACTTCCACACCCTCCCACATAGACATCCTTCATTCATGTGGCACATTTATTGCAATTGATAAACACATCCTGGAGCTTTGCCATTAAGCATGGACCATATTTTCATATTGTAGTCTACACTCTGTCCCACACAGGTCTGCATGTTAAGTGATGATATAAAATGGCCTGCATCTGTTGTTGCAAAGTCATTCAGGATGATTCCCAAGTCCTGAAAAAGCCCCCATATTACAACTGTTTTTCCCTCTCCCTGCCCCCAGAGCCTCCAGTGGCCACTGGCTCCACATCAATGTTGTAATTTCTTCCATTGCTTGAATCACAATATGTCTATGGTAGAATACCAGTGAGTCCACTCTAGTCCATAGCTCTTCCCCCAATCCCAAGGATTCTGGGATAGTGACATCCACTCCACCTCCAATTGAGAGGGGGCTTATACCCCATGGGGAAGATGGATGGGATTATCCTGCCTTCAGCTGCAGACTCTCTCTATTCCCTGGGATGGCCATTGTCCGTCATTATCTCCCTGCCAGTTGTCCAGGGTGAGTCCAATGAGCTGTAGAGCAGGTGTTGCAACTCCGCCAAGATTCCGGGACTAGCTGGCACATGGACAGCCCAAAGATTCGAGTCTCTGGACATATACTTACAAACTCCAGCACCAAGTATAGATTTAAATAGAAGGGACAGATGAGCAATGTGCAGGGAAGACATAATTGAGTCGAATTCTGTCACTCGCAGGAGCACAAACTCCAAAGTAGGGCCCACTGGCAAGGCACCAAACTCTGGAGTTATCTGCCCTGACCATAGGACTTGGGTGTCTCCAGAGCCCTCAGGAGCCCCACTGTTTGGGGTAGTATCCACTTTAGAAGTCTATGAGATCCTGCTGAGATGGGATGACCTCCCGACTCACTTTGAAGTCTCTTGTACATATAAACTAATTTGTCATTCCCCCCCCCTTTATTCAAGGTCTTTTTCCAGTTGCATTGCTAGTTGGTGCTTGGTAGCAATACCTCGGTGCCAGGGAGGCTCATCCACGGGAGTCATGTCCTATGCTGGGGTGAAGGTAATATGCTGAGTTTGGCTTAGAGAGAGGCCACATTTGAGCAACAAAGAGGCTCTCAGGAGGCAACCCTTAGGCACCCCATAGCAATAGGCTAAGTTTCAATTTCAAGAGCAAAGGCTCATAAGCCTAGTCATCAATATCAAGGGCCCATCAGTGGATCATCTTCCTTTGCCAGTCACTGCC